>CAJUYI010000340.1:51145-81446 GCA_910591695.1 Galerucella pusilla
CTAATTCACATACAATTACATTGGACATAAGTTTAAAGTATACAAACATAATAAATAGGTATATAAAATTGAATAACTACCTATATACTAAATAAATTTGTAAATAAACAAATACATACTGCATTGATCACAATTAAAAAAAACAATAATCACATACATTTCAATCTCTAACAATTTGTAGTAAATCTTTAACAATTTGTAGTAGAAATAATTCTAGGTTCATCGTTTAACTAAATAGTTCATTAATCCTCTTTTAAATTGTGGCAAACTTTGTGAATCTTTTATTCCATTTGGTAGCTCGTTATAGTCAATAAATCCTTCAAATATTAATGTTTTTGTATTTAAACAATTTAGTTTGAATGTTAATATGTAAGTGATTGTTAATTCTAGTATTATATTCATGTATTTGACTGTTATAAGTTATATATTTGTTAAAATACATTGGCAAAAAATGGTGCAACATCTTATAAATGTAGGTTAATGTCATATAAATCAGCCTCTATTCAATTGATAACCACTCCAATGTTTCCATCACTAAAGATACTGGGGTCAGCCTGCCACATCTTAATACAATTCTCATTGCTTGGTTCTGTAATTTTTGCAGTGCCCTTAATTTGTTTAAATAGAAAGTATACAGTAAGGTAGGACAGTATTCAAAGTGCGGCTGTATTATGGTTTTATACACTGTTATTCTAGAGTTAATACTCAAATGTTGCAATACTCTGGAGTAAAAGTATAATTTCTTTAAATTTTTTTTTGTATGTAACCAAAATGACTATTAAAATTCGAGTGATTATCAATCATAAAACAGTAGAAATTATCCAAAAACCTATCACCAAAACATAACCGTGTATTATTTTAAGATTAGGTTAAAAATGAGCCACTTCTCATTACACACATGAGGTGAATAATCATTACACACATGAGATGAATAATAAGGTGTTCTCATGTTAGTTGTTAAAAAAATATTCTATACACCTAATTGGGAGGGATGTTCATCAACACTACTAATTTTCTTAGTGTAGTGTTACTTTTCTCAGTGTATCAAGCCTTGTCGATGCCTTGACGTATTTCCTCTCAATATCGTGTAAGTTCGAATTCAAAGGAACCGACAAAGCTTTCGTCTCTTGTTAGATGGTGTACTCGTACTCTGTGCTTTTACATAGAAAGAGAGTTTGTTTGGAACCGTAATAGGCTCCGCCCACAGTTGTGACGTCAGACTTGGGCTGTCTATTTTATTTCGTTGAATTTGGCCCAATGAATATTATTTAAAAGTTTATTTATTATTATTTTCATATCTATTTGCTGTTGCTTCCAAAATTGCAACTCATTTACCTGGGGCTCAAACGTGTAATTTATTTTTCAGTGGTGGATCTAGAGAAATAGAAAACTATAGAGACATGATTAAATTCAGGGAAGACTGTGGATGTAGCAGTATTATGGTAGCAAGAGTGGCACAATATAATTGTTCTATATTTAGTAAGGACGGCATGAAATTAATGGATGACATTATTGTAGAATATTTAAAAAACTGTGTAGACTATGATAATCCTCCTAATAATACGAAATATTGTGTACAAAATATGTTGAGGGAGTTACAAGAAACTCCCAGAGGAAAAAAGTTTTTGGAATGTCAAACTCTGGAACAAATATGGTAAGTAGAACCACGCTCTGCTACCACGTTGATGTGGTCTTTTTATGGTATTTTAGAGGAAAGATTATAACAGCAACTTTTGACATAACAAGATATATTTACTCAATGTCAACTACATATTATTAAAACAATAACTTCAATAAAATAAAGGGATGGTCTAACATAGAAAATGTTCTTCGTGCAGGGTACTTCAACAGTGTTTTGTTTTTACTCAGATGCTCTTGATATCACCAGCCACAACTCAACCACCTCTTGTGATCTTTGTATCTCTTGGCTGTAGTTTCACACTCATTCTGTAACTCTAGTGCCCTGTACCAGTCTATAGATTTTTTATCAGTTGACTATTTCATTCTTTGGGAGTTAGCCTAGGCTGTTTGAATATCACCTATCTTGAATTATATAGCACACCTGGGTTGGAGTGCCCCTGATTTGCATTCTATGCTTATAAATGTGGTATTGAGTTTGCCTTTGACCCTTATGACTATTTTGTCTGGAACCTAAGTGTTTTGTTTTCCAGCCCCTGGAAAAGTGTGAATAAGCTTACCCAACAGAATATTAAAAATATAAATTTCTATTCAGGCAGCAGCAATTCTTTCAGTGGTGTCATTCATTCATTCATTCATTCAAACGTTTGGGTTGTGCTCAACAGCCCGGGCACTTGACCTAAGTCATTGTACCATTCCCAATGTTATCTACTTCCACTCCAAAAGTTTCGTGTCCTCTATATAGGCCACTAGCTTATTTGGGGGGATTTTAAGTAGTTCTGATGGTTGTATAGTTTCCTTTCCAAAATGCTTCTGTCTGAGTCCTTCTAAGTTCTTACATGAGCAGAATATATGAATAGGTGTTTCATCCCTTAGTTCGCACTTCCTACAGAAAGGTTCACTGACTATTCCCATTCTGTACAAATGTTTCCTTAGAGTGCAATGTCCAGTAACCAGGTCGGTTACTGTCTTCAAGTGTCTCTTGCTCAGTTTCAATCAGTGGTGTGTCATACATAAACAATTTTTTGCTCTCTACCATACCACAACAGAAATACATAATATTGTGGGCAATTGTCTGGAATCAAGTAAATATATCTGACATTTTTAGATATCAAAATTCAATTTATGTGTGTATACTTTGGCAAGTTTATTTGAAGCCGTGAAAGGAATGCAGTCGAAAACATTCGATATTGCCGCGTTTAACTATAAAAAAGCTAAAGTGCTAAGTATGTAGTGATAATAATTAGAAAAGGGACTTTTTATTATTAACAATATTAACTTTAAGATTAAACGTTAATTTCTTAATGTGATTGTTTCCTTAAATTTTTTCTATTGACATTATTTTTTCAATTTATGAATGTTAAAAGATGAGCTCTTTTCCAAATTTGCTATGGACTTCTTCAAGCTCTGGCAGCGTTGTGTCAAAACCATAATTACCACACCCTCCGAATTACATAATTGGTGATTTTTATCGAAAGGCCTGACCAGCTGACTTTTATTGGCAATAGCGTGCGCGTGTGTCCTTCCCTCTCACTTCCTCAATTGACTGATATTGATTTATCCAGTGGCGTTGGTATTGTCAGTGACCTTTGTATTTTCAGTTTTACTTGGTAAAATAGGTACCGTACGCCATTTGTACGTTTATGACAGATATGCGCCATGTTTCCTCGCCTCTTACCGATACCCCGTAGCTTCAGATAAACTGTAGATATATTTGCTTTGAATTTATTTAACAATTTTTAAACTTGATCTTTGTGTATTAGAGTATATTTTTCGCCTACCTTATCGGAAAACCAATCATATGAACACCAAAAATAGGGCGGAAAATTCTTAACACCATGGGTTATGAAGTATTTCACCACCTATCACTTGCTATTTTGACGTTTCACGTCAGTGAATGTCAAAGTTTTTTGTTATATTTTCCCGTTTTTTGGTTTATTCCCAATTTCTGCCCTTGTGACACAATATACTATTTAATTTCAGCATTATTTGGGGCCTAGGCGATTATTGTCGCAAAAAATACCTCGAATATCAGTCAAAAGGTATTATTGGTCGAAGAGAAGTGACACCAGATATGTTTAGCTCTCAACCAAAAAAACAAAAAACTGATCTTGATGGTGAAAACATCGACGTATGTTTAAATTGTGTTTTTATTCGAGTAAACTACCCAGAAGATCCCCAACTACCGAAGTCGAGGTTAATAGCCTATTGTGGAAAAAATAAATTTAAACCACCGAAGTACAAAGTTTACAACGAAGATAAATTATTTAGAGCCGTTGTTACATTCAATGACAAAAAATATAGTTCTTCATATTGGTAAGTAACAAATTTTACTCAACTCGAAATCCTGCGGAGTGCGGAAGAATCGAACCAAATATTTTTGTACATTTTGTAAATTATATAGGCTGATTAATTTTTTCGACAAATTTGCTATTAAATTAACTCGCAGATAAAAGAACAGAATATTCTAATAAACCAAATAAAATACGCATTATTACCAACATAAAATTTCAGCAATGTCAATTCACACTACAGGGGGTCTTTTCTCTAACAATGAGAGTTCCTACGAGATTACACACTTACAAAGTGCGCATGCGGGCTATATCTTAATTTGCAATTTCGAGAGAGCTCGCAAGTGTTAATTCTCGTAGGAGCTCTCACTGTTAGTGAATAGACCCCAGTTAGCTTGAATTTCCAACTCCTAATAGCTGATTAACGCATTGCGTACATGTGGCAACACTGAGGAAATCTAGTAATTTATTAGTGACTTTTCTGATTTGGCTTTGTATCGAGTGTCAAATGAGAACGGTTAACCTAGAAATACAAATGGTATTTTTTCGCGAGATGCCGTTGATATAACGGGAACTGTTGTTCAGTTCCCATTGCATTTTTGCGAGGTAATAGGAGAATATGTTAATGACGTAATTTGTGAAGCAATAAGTTATAAAACGGGATCTCTTTCAGTTCCCGCACCTAGAAGTATGGTTACTGGCGGTTATAGAAATTTAATTGACAGGAGTGACATTTGAAAATTAGAAATTTGATTGAAATTTCAGTATAATACCAAAGATAATTCATTATTTTATGTATAATATCCACGGAGCTAGTAGCTGCGAAAAAGTGTTTATTTACATTCCAAAAAGCTGAAGAAACACCGTTTCATTATATTTGCTTAACCAATCCATATGATTCACCCTAGGGTGAAAATAATCATCCGAAACTCGTAGCCTAACTGAACTATGCAACGTTACTTGTGATGACAACTACGAGAAGGCTAGTACCAAAAAAATCGTCAATTATAGTTAAAACTAAAAAAACATTTTTTCTACTACCGTGCGCTTTAACCCACTTTCCCGCACGCATTTTAGCTTTGAAAGTGTCACTTTCCCGCACTAGTGCGGGAAAGTAAAATTATGCAAATTTTGACCTTATTAGATAGTTTTTTACTTCGGAAGTTATAACTACTCTTACACCAGGTGAATAAATAGTCCATCAAATAAAATCAACATATTGTTTTCTAGCTTTTTGTTGCATTTTTAATTTTCTGAAAATATAAAATAATGAAAATATTTTGATTATAACCTTGTAAATTCTTTAAAGTAGTGTCACAAAACAACTATCAAACCACCCGGGTTTGATATAAGAAAAATAAATCAAATGAAATTATTTCATCTACAAATGACTTAAAATTGTTGCCGTCACCTTCATCGTCATCTTTATGTGACCTGCAAACGATGCCATCCTCATCAACGTCATTCACTCACCAGTTAATACCAAATAACTCCACTGGACCGGCAATTTTAAGTAATTCACAGAATGCAACAAATTGTGTTTCTAATATTAATATTTATAATAATAATTGTTTTTGGTCTAAGTTTTTTATATGTATGTCAAAATAAAATAAATTTTGAAAAATGAGTTGATATATTTTTTTGTATATACGGTCGTAGAAAAAATAATGTTCCTAACTCATGCGTAAAGTGTCTTTCCCGCCCTTGACGGCTTGCCCGAACTCCGCTTCGCGTCGTTCGGGTCAACTGCAGTCGCGTGCGGGAAAGTATCACTTTCCGCACTAGTTAGGAAAATAACCATTTCGAACAATAGGAACAATGAAACCATAAGAAACTTTGTAACTCGTCACTTTTTATTGAGGTTATGTTTATTTATTATTAGGCAATCCAGACCACGTGATCTTTTCAATATGGCGGCGACGGTCAAACATTGGAATCAGTAACGTGTCAGACCTATGCGTGTCAGTTTTGTCCTTTTATCTCTGCGATTCTTTCTTTCAACATCTGCAGCCCTTTTTTTTACTTTCTGAGACACATGTCCCATATGTTGATATGGTACCCAGTCAGGGTGGTCTTTATCTTCGAGGGCAGCAGGTTTGCCTAAAATAAGTTAATACCTACTTGAGTACAAATTACGTATACTAGGAGCTAGAAGAGTAGATATGCTATTCAAGATAATATTTGATTAGAAGCCTACCAGTTATAAAGTGTCTACTGCAAACTTTCTGGTGTTTCAATATAGATTCGGTCAGATCGTCTCTCTTTATTGCCGCAATCCATGCAGCCCTGCGAAGTTTGGTCAAATCGTTTTTCTCCGTTGAAAACCTGTGTTTTGTCTCTGTGGGAACGCGATAAAACGAAACTTCATCACGATTAGAACGGCTTCCACAACCAACCACAATACATATCGAAGGAATTTCACAAGACAAACACTTTACTATTAAAAAATCACAATTTACAGCCAAAAAACAGAAAGAAAACCAATGGATAAACAAACACTCAAACACAACTTTGTTATTTGTTTGACCGTCGCCGCCATATTGAATTTATTTTGACAGATCGATGGATTGCTAAAATTTTGGAAATCAACAACAGGGATAAGTTCGAAAACATCGCACTAGTACGAAATTCACTTATTTTTGTGTCCGAGAACTCTCTAGCGTCTTCTTGTTGTGTACTCCTCCACAGTCCGAGAACTTCTTAGAGCTACACTCGAGCGTAGCTCAAATTACACCAATCTCGACGCGGTTAGAAATGGCACCTGTCAGTTTGGTTTGAATATTTTGTGGTTAGAATTCAGATTGGTATGTAGTATGACTATGAATGTTTATTAAATTTCTAATTTGAAAATAAATTAATTTCCTTCTCCTATTCAAATTTAAAATATTATTAAGCTTATTTGTGATAGATTGGCGTGCCTAAAGGGTTTTTAAAATTTTTCTTTTTAAAACTCTTGGCGCCAGATTCATTAATGTTAGACCTAGGCTAGTTATAAATTGTATCATAAAATTCATATGAAAATCCTTAAAAGTATAGCTGGGAATAACTCCTTCAAAGTAATCTTTACACCTTGGATGTGTTCTTTTCCGCGGTTGCAACTTTGACTCAATTTCGAATATTTTTGCGCGATAGTTTTAATTTTCAAATTAAAACGTTTGTTTTTAAAAATTTATTTATAAATTAATATACAGGTTGTACTACAACAAATACAAATATTAAATAACTTAAATACCGAACTAACAATATATCTGGTACTGGTAGAAATCAACGTTAGAAAAACTTAAAAGTTGAACAATAATATTTAGCGTTTTCTGCTTGTTGCACTGGTGCGCACTAGTGCTGCACTGTTCGGGTGTATCGTTTTCCGGTTACCTTTTCGGTGCGAACTTTTTTAGTGTTGGTGTTTTCTGCTTACGTCTACTTTGCCCTCAGTGCGCACTTAGGGCAACTTTATCGACACTGGCCCCGGGAGTCAGTGCATTAGTTCCAGTGCAAATATGGCTGATAACAGCAGATGCTTATTTACTTTATGTCAACAGTTTCTAGAATCCTCTCCATCTGCTAGTGATGATGAAATACAATTTTTGACCAAAGAAAAGGTCGAAAATAAACCTCGAATTGAGGGTTATGTGGAACAAGGTGTAAAAAAATATTCCGAAGAATCATTATCAATTTTATCGAAATCTTCAGCATCTCTCCATTTATTAAAAATTCAATGTGGCTTTCGGCTCCCATCATTAATTAGTATTTTTGTTAAATATTGTTATTTTATATTGTATTATTCTTAGATTAGGAACAATTTCTATTTATTGTTTTTGTAGAGGCAGGTAGAGGTTAGGGTTATAGTGGGCGGAATTTAGGCCGTCAGAGGTCTCTAGTTAAAGTGCACTGAATAGAGCTTTCGTTTTCTGCTTCACCAGTGCAAGCGCGCACTGAGTGCAACATGTGACGTCATGCACTTTTGCGGGTTATCCGAGGAACTAACATTTTGACAAATCAAGCAGAAAACGCTATAAAAAAGTATGAGAAGGTAAATCCGTTCGAGGACTCATTCGATGGAGCGTCGCACTACGATCGCCCTTTACCCCCACCAATCAAGTGCAAAATTTCAACCAGTGTGACGTTCTCGAACTCACCCCAGGGGTTATCAAATGACCAGAGAGGCATAAAAACGAAATGCTTCTAGAAACTGATTCATGAGGAAATCAATTGACTTATACATTACAAAACAATATTTATTATCAAATAAAAATAAAAATTATTGGATAAATGTGTTATCGGTTGCCTTCGTTGTGCACAACTGTCATGTCATGTAAAACGGGAGTGACTGGTGACCCGTCCAACCTACATTATAAATTGAGAATTCCATATTTTATGTCGAAATAAAATGCCAGTGGTTAATGGTGGCTATATGAGCCACGGTAGAAAAGTGTAGTAATATCTTGGATCCTCGAAGCTTCGGTCTCAATAATACCTCACTTTTCTACCTTGGCGCATAATTATTACTATTATTGAACTATTAAAAGTTATTAGGTGCTCAGATTTATCTGGGCATGTCCGCAATCGTCAACACAATATGTTTTGATGAAGCATGTTCACTTGAATTATTTTTCATTTATTTTTAGGGAGAAAAATAAGAAATTTGCCGAACAAGGGGCAGCACTTGTAGCTTGTGTCTCATTGGGTTTAATCAATAAGGAACAGTTAATTGACGACGGAAGCATTTTAGAATAAAAAATTCATTTTAATATTTTGTTTCATTTCTATCTCTGTACCCCAGAATAAAAGTGTATTAAGTCACATTTTGGAAATTGTTCAGGAGAAGCATTTAAAGTTTTTGTGAACAAGAATATTGGGGTATTTATGTCAGTTTTAGCTTATTTCATTAGATTTTTCTTTTACTTTTAATAGTTGACTTCTCTTTACATTGTGATATAATTCATGGTAAAAAAAAAATTCAGGGAAAAAAATAAAAAAGGACTTAGTACAGTACAGTTTTGTATTTACCAATAATTCACTTCAGAGGACTTAGTATAACTAGGTTTAATATTGTTGGGACTTAAGTTTAATACAACAATTAATAGACATCTCACTCAAAACTGAAATTTTTGGTTAAATGAAACAGGTACCTACACGAAAAAATGTAAGTTATATTATATAAGTTTTATTTTTACTGAACAGCACAATTCACTGTTTACTAAGCGGACTTAACACTGTCTTGTTCTCTCACGTTGGGGATTGTACTAGACCTAATATTTTAGATGATAAAACAGAATCCTGTAATAGGTTAAAAATATAGTTTTATTCCAGACGAAGATGTGACTTATAGTCTAGGAGGAATCGGCGAATGAGTACCGAAAACTATTCCACCTCAATTTTTTTATGCGATAATCTTCAAATCGCCGTACTGATGATATAAATGCATGTTGCCATGGGGCAACCCGGTGCCATATTTTTTAAACCGAAATTGTTTAAATAATTGCAAGGAATTTTTATTTTTAAACCGGCCAATTTTTTTTTATATTATTTATTAAAATACCAATAAAAAAGGTCCCATGACTTTTCACGATAAAGTTGATATTTCCAAAGGTATGAATTTTTTAAGTTTCGAAAAATCTCAAATTTGGGTACTTTCGACCCATGAAAAATACAGGGTATTTTCAAATGACGCCTACAACGTTTGCATATTATATAGATACCTCTCGTAAAATTGGACAAAATGATATAAGAATTAAGGGGTCCAGCCTCTTTATTTTCGAATTACAGGGTGTTAAAGTTTAAAAAAATTGAATGTTTTAATTCGATAACTTTGGAATGGACGAATAAATTGATTTGACATTTGGCAGGTTTTTTTTAAATGTAAAAGGGCATATTTAAGAATATGTTACCTTTCCCCTCCTATTGTTTTACGCCACTGATAATATTGTTTTGAATTTTTTAACTCTGTTGTTTATTTAGGTAGGACTTGGTACAATATTGCACTTAAAAGAGGACTTAATATTAACCTAACTTGAGCAAGAAACGTTTTTTCAACAAAAATGGACTCAATACACTTTTATTCTGAGGTACAAATTCTGCAAGTCTATTTTATTATTATCAATGTTCGCTACGCTCGTCTCAGCTACCGAAAAGGGTGGTGTTAATAATGACTGGAATAGACCAGAAAACTAAACTTATATTGAAAATCAGATCATAACAATATAAAACGTTTATTTACAATATTAAATAAATAACAAAATAGCCTTAAACCTAATTAATACTTTTTTTGTTCATCACTTTTTCGTATAACGTCCATGAAATGGCCGCGACTAGTGTACGTCTCATTAATCTCGGAACAATGCCTTGAAAATATCCCAAAACACCATGCTGAAGATATATATGAACTACCACCGACCACATACCAGTGTATTTGTGAGGATAAAGCTGTAGTTGCGTTTTAAATACATCTGGCGGTTGTGTAACCAAAGAAGCTAAAGTGCTAGATACAACTGCGCATGTGAAATGCACAGGTGATGTATATGTTGAATAAATATCTACAATAAAAGAAGAAACATTTTATAGGAAAAGCGTACACGCCTGGGCCAGTAAAAGTAGAAAATATTATAGGGTGAGTCATGTTAATTTTGTCTGACATATCTTTCAATCATAGTAGTTTTAAGGCGGATTTATGCAACATTCATTATAATTACATTTTTATTATAATCTAACTATCTTCTGTAAGTTCCTTGTGGCATTACTTATTATTTTTTTGGGAATCAAACCACAATAATGTTTTTTAATTCGACGTTTCGGTAGCGTTCCAGCTACCGTTGTCAAGATTAACTAGTAATAAAAAAAAATTTTGGTCTCTATTTGACACGACAAAAATATGACAACTAGACAACCAATAATATTAATAATTCAGCTAACATAATTTTTAAAAACTTGACAATACCGTGTGTTAAGGGTTTATCAGAAAGAATTAAGAAAATTGGTAATCAATTCAATATTCGAACTAGCTTCAATTTTAACAATACGTTGAGATCTATACTAACAAAAACGAAACCAAAAAATGAAGAACAATTTTCAAAAAATTGCATATATCAGATATCTTGTGAATGCGACAAATTTTATTTAGGTGAAACATCTAGACCATTGAAAGTCCGAATAAGTGAACATACAAAATACATCAAAGATAGGGAGTTTTTTAAGTCAGGTATTTGTAAACATGATTGGGAAGAGGGGCATACAATTCAATGGGATTCGGCAAAAATAATATTGAAAGAGCCCAATAATAAAAGACGAAAAATCAAAGAAAGTGCTTTAATACAACTAAATGCAGATAAATGTGTAGCTAGTATTTCAGCCGAATGTAGTCAAATTTGGTTACCCTTGTTAGAAAGAAATTTCGAATAATTAATTAGGTACCTGCGTTATCATGATAGCATCATAAGTTTTTATCCAGGTTTTCTTATGATTTATCATTAGAATAGATGTTAATCGATACACACTTCAATACACAAAATCACCAAACTGAGTTATACATATTTTGAAAACAAAAATAATCATACACAAAAAGTAACAAGAAATGGAATCCAGTGATTCCATTTCTAGTAGACTATCATATCGTTAGAATGTCATAAAACAAAATATTTTATTTCACATTTTACCAGAGATGTGATCTACTATGAATGGACCTTATAGAGTAAGATCCCAGAGCGATAAGACATAACTTATTTTCAAATAGATGAAATGTTAGGTTGTCAGTAGCACCTCGTGTGCTTTGAACACCTGTGTGTTTGTGGAGCTATCCTAAGGGAACCTTGGCAGATATCAGGCGAGAAAGATGACTAAAAATGGGAGTTACTTTACTTAAATTTAAATGTCTGATTTTCATATATGTTTTGTAGAATAATATTCTAGTGTAGTATCATAAGTGTCAGACACTTTCCATGGGCCAAAACTTTTGTTAGACGCCTTAAAGCTGCAAAAGAATGGATTAACTTCATTTATTTTCACATGTCTGACTTTCAAATATGTCATCATGGCAACTATCACTAAGTTATATGTGCTCTAACAGATTCGAACTATACTGAATACTATACGTTTACGGAGCTTTAAAGCGTCTGACAAAAGTTTTGGTCCATGGAAAGTGTCTGACACTTATGATACTACTTTAGAATATTATTCTACGAAACATATATAAGAATCAGAAATTTAAATTTAAGTAAAGTAACTCTTAATTTTAGTCATCTTTCTCACCTGATATCTGCCAAGGTGCCCTTAGGATAGCTCCACAAACACACAGGTGTTCAAAGCACACGAGGTGCTACTGAGAACCTAGCATTTCATCTATTTGAAAATAAGTTATGTCTTATCGTTCTGGGATCTTGGACTATTAATAAAATTTGACAACAAAGTTTTGTAGTCTCAAACTTCAAAATATTATTGATTGTCTAGTTGTCATATTTTTTTCGTTGTGTCAGATAGGGACGAAAAATTTTTTTTATTACTAGTTAATCTTGACAACGGTAGCTGGAACGCTACCGAAACGTCGAAATAAAAAATAAAAAACATTATTGTGGTTTGATTCCCAAAAAATTAGAGAAAAAATAGTTGTATTTGTATTTAATAGATTATAAAAAACTGAAAATATATACATGGTGTACTATTTAAGAAAATAATTTGTTTCTAGGTTATTTTGCAGCAACGGTGCACCCTGTATACTACTAATCGACTTTGCAGATGATATGGATTATTTGAAAACTTTTATTCGTCATTTTTTTTGCAAGCCGAACGGAAATCGAAATATTAGTAATTTACGTTATTTTATGTACACAGTGTATATATATTTACAATTCTAACTCCACTGAGGTCAGTTGGGCTGACCAGAGTTCAATGAAGCCATTTTCAAATAAACCAAGTAGAAGTAAAACCTGCAGTGAAGGAAAAAAATTTCTTTATGTTTACCTTTAGGTACTACTGATTTGGCTTGATTATAAAACATGAAGTAAATCCCCGCATAGGGAGCATCCCGAAATATCGTTGGGACTAGTCCTCTGGTTAAACCTCTAATACCTTCGTGGTGAAATATGTCTTGTAACGCAACTAGAACGCCACTATACTGATACACTCCACTTTCAAACCTAAAACAAATTTTAGCAGTCAAATAAAAAAATATCTATCAAGAATTTTACTTTAATTTATCAAACAAGACTATGGATAAGTATTGTATTTGACTCTGCACATAAAAAATCAAACAATTCAGTAGAAAACGGGCAATTTTTCAAAATAAAAGTTTTTATGAATATCATACTTTGAAACGGGATAAAACTTTTCGTAATTTGAAACTTATTGGTCGATGCCGCACTTTTTCATCATAATATGTAGGATTTGTCTAAAACGTTCCTAAAACGAACTACAATACAGGGTGTCCCACTATAAACTTATACATTTTGACAGCTCATTACTCGAGAATGGAAAAAGATAAGGACGTGTTGTTTTCGCTTAACTTCTTATAATTCCTTCAAATTTTCATTTACATAGTTGCCAAATGTATATTTTTTCCCGAAACTGAAAAAAAAATGTCGATTTTTCAAACGAAATTATCGGTTTATTTTAAATATAACACCCTATATTTTTTAATACCATCTGAAAGTCCCTTTCTTCCACTTTCCAAAAATGTATACATTATCGGCATATACTCAAGTTTTTAGGTAACTTACGAAAATTTTAGACGACTTTTGTGACTTGCAAACGGTGTCATAAAAAATTTAAACATTTCTAAGTATTTCAGTGAAAGCAGCTCATTAATCCCTTGTCTCATTTTCGAGATATAACGTTTCCAAGCTGTTAAAATGTGATAATTAAACGTTTGGAAGTTATTGACATGGTTTCATTAAAAAAATAAATCTTTCCCTAGAAACTTGAGTATATGCCGATAATGTATACATTTTTGGGAAGGGGGAGAAAGGGACTTCCAGATGGTATTAAAAAATATAGGGTTGTATTTAAAATAAAGCGATAATTTCATTTCGAAAATGGTCATTTTTTTTTCGGCGCTTTCGGGAAAAAATATACATTTGGCAACTATGTCAATAAAAATTTGAAGGAAATATGAGTTTAGCGAAAACTGTACGTATATATATTTTCCCATTCTCGAGTAATAAGCCGTCAAAATGTGTTACTTTATAGTGGGACACCCTATATTTCGAATAAACAAAAATATTTCTTTCTATATTTAAAAATCTTCATGGAATCGTGTCAAAGGTTTAGTTAGAAAATTTGGATATATTTTAAGACAAACAGCATACATTTTTGTAAAATATACCTTGTTTTAACAACAGTCATCGGCATTAAAGTAGCACCAGCCATACTTCGTGCAATTAAACCTATTAATATTGACTCGCTAGGTGTTGGCGTTTTCTTATGAAAAAACCTCATCTTGACATATTCCAAGCAGCAGAAGTACAGTCCTATACCAGGTACTGATCGCATCAGTGCCTAAAACAATATTAAATCATTAAAGATAATAATCGTGAAAAATAATATAGCTAATATAACTTTTTATTATTATTTGGGCAATTGATAACAATGAACTTGCCTAGGTGAAGTTTGACATTTTTAGGCATCATGATTTGTTTAAAGGTGGTAAAACGTCATTTGTGTCAGAAAATGTCGATGCAGTGTACGCGATCTACTACTGTTATGATAATAATAATTATCTATTTTCTTTCTGACAAACAACAAAATTTGTATAGAATTGGTCACAACGAAAAATTAATCCTAGTCTAAAATTGACATGAAAATTATAACTGAACAATATCTGATGAAATTTCAATTCATAGTAAAATTAATAAATAATTATTCATACAACATTCACAAGTTTAAAAATTCTTTTGTGGAGTAACTGGATGCATTACACAAAACAAGCCACGCCCCGTGTGTAATGGATTCATTACACACGAATATGGTCAATCAGTGCAATGTTTGAATCAGACTCGCCATGAAATGTCATAATTTGACTTTTATAGTACCAATACCTACCTACCGGAGGTGATTTAGAGCGAACTTTTTGTTAGAATGATGGATTCAGAAAGTGAAAACGAATTCAATTGCACTCCACCAGAAGTTCTACAAGCTGCCAGTTTAAGTACAATAATTAGCCTTTTGCCCGAAAAATCTAAAAAAAGGTATGAAATGGTTTACCAGATATTCATAGATTGGCGAAAAGCGAAACATGTAAATTAGTTTTCGGAGAATGTACTGCTAGCCTATTTTGGCGAATTAGCAGTTAAATATTAAGCTTCCTCCTTGTGGTCACAGTATTCCATACTTAGAAGCACAATTTCAATAAAAAATGATGTGAATATTGAAAAATATCCTAGGAAATCCGATGGATATATACCAAAGAATGCGAAGATATTTACTGCTGATCAAATCAACCAGTTCATCATTATAGTTAGATGTCTCTGTGGCTTAGTTGTTAAAGCGCCTGGATAGCGAGGGAGAGATCGCGGGATCGAATCCCACCGCAGTATCAGGTTTTTTTTATTTGTTATATACTACAAATTATTACAAATTTATTATAGATATTTGTACGGAACCCTTCGTGCGGGAGTCCGACTCGCACTTGCCTGGTTATTTTTCTTTTTAATTGATTTTTTTAATTGATTAAAACGGCACGGATGATGGAAATCATCATCGGTTACAGAAGGATATAATGACGATTCCCTGAAAAACAAGATGGATACGGCACAAAAAATTGTGGACTGAATTGGATGTTCATCTTCCAATCCGAGGTCTGAAAACATCGAAAATAATACCTTCACTACTTCAAAAAATAATAACTTAAATCTGGAATCTTCCTATACTCCCTGTATAAATATATCCAATTGCGCAAATTCTACCTCAATATTGTAAACAATAAATGAGTTTTCATTATAGCTTTCAAAATAGAATTGTTTGACATAAACCATCAAGTTTCTTCAATAAAATATTCTCTAAATATCTCGTTCGTTTGAATTGAATGGTGAACACTCAGTCATAGAAAAAGTATAGTATTCCACTTTCGTGTAATGGCTATTACTCACTCGAATGATTACGCCGTTCGCCTGCGGCTCACGTCGCAAACTTCATTCTCATGAGTAATAGCCATCATTACACGCTCGTTGAATAATATACTATTAAAACTTTCTTGAATTGTATTAGCGTAGTAAAGTTGAAGGTAATTTATTATAAAACTGTTGCCATTGTATTAAATATATGGATTAAATCTATGGACTTGTTCATTCGTCGTAAGATATTTTATTTTAGTATAAACAAACACTCAACTCAAAAATATACAAATATGCCAATGTTAAAATTACATTACATTTACTTTCCAAAAACACATTGGATTTATCCGATATAAGGACCAACGTATCACCGGCATGCAATGCAAAGTCAGTGGTAGAACTTATATTTACAATTTCAATTAGAAATTAGATGATAGGAAAACAATTGCAAGATGCAGTTATATAAGTAAGATTCGATCCACTTCAAAGGTATTCCTCCGATACCAATATTTTTCAGTTTTTTCAATAAATTGTTATTATCAACACAGTCGAATGCTCGTCGTTAAAAAAAATCAATTCCATCACATGTAAAGGTAAATTAGTTGATATGTAGAACATTTAGAAAAACAATCAAATAATTTCCAATTATTAAACATATTTCCCAAATATAAAAAGTAAACCACAGAAAGTATCACTTTAATAAATCAACTGTCACCTGTCACATTAAAGATTCAAGTATGTAGGTACTCACCGGAGTCGTTCCTTTCCATAATCCTGCCACCTGTTCATGTTTTATGACATTGGTAACAATGGGAATCAATCCAGATCCATTTGTATGGCTAAAATAATATAATAGTTAAAAAGACAGAAATAGTTATTTAACCAACAAGTGTATTAATGAGGGCCATTAACAATCGAGATAATTTAACGCACGAGCAGAGCGAGTGCGTTAATGTTCGAGATTGTTAATTGCCCTTTTAATACTCGTGAAATTTACAAAGCTTTTCCGTCGACTCTCTCAATATTCAAAAACTAAAAATATTAATTTGTTTCATACGTCAAAAATTAAAATGTATGTTTGGTTTCCTACACCAAAGGTACCTAACTGTCAATATAAATAATATAATGTATAAGATGTGCGTTGGGTTGCCTGCATGCATTAATGAGTGTCATTAATGCATGATTTTGTCTAATTTTGAGAACGTTAATAGCGTAATATGTTAATACACGGTCGACGGAAAAGTTTATTAATCTTACATTTTTTCTGTAGCAGCAATTGGGGATTCAAATTAAGATCGTAGCTACATGGTGGCTACAACTGATCTACTGTTGTACATTGTTTTATAACCTCGTTTATTTTGCATTTAAGTTTCCATAACTATATAGTTCCGTTTTCTGCCGAAGTGGAGTAGTGCTTATATTGAATCCCCAACCATTTTCGGTTCAAACATTCTATATAAAATCATGTTAAAAAATCTTGTGATTACTTATCAAATTCGTTCGACCTTAAAATTTCCTTAGTATTTTTAAGCAGATTATTACAAATTTCGTTGCTTTTTGCGTTTTTTTAACGTATTATTATGTGTAAAATATTCTGTATGAAACCGTTAAGCGATATATTTATCAGTCGACGATGAAATGAATATTTCATTGAAATTATCAGGATGAGTTTCATCAGCATTTTTATAATGATTAGAATGATTAGGCAACCCACATAGCATTATTATTCTCCGCAGGGGTCGAAACTATTTTTAAATGTTATTGATAAGGTTCAGTGTCTTTAAGAAAACAATTGATAAACTTAATAGGTCATTGTAGTATCTTGTTACTTAATAAAATTATTTATAAATCTTTCAAATTAACAAGATAAAAAAATAAACTTAATTTGAATAAATGCATAGTTAGCGTTTTCAGCAATAAACAGTTAGTGATAAGTATTTCTATAATAAATTTTTGAGGCAAACATGAATTTTTGTTCCAAGAATATCCAGTATATTTGTGATAGGAGCTACAGTGACCATTGGAGAAAAGGACATTTTTCAAATTAGAAACTGGTCACATATTATAAATAATTATTTCACAACTTCATATGATTGAATTGGAATTGAAAACTTACCTTCTAAGCGACAGTACAGGATTTTGAAGACGAGTTTTTATTACATCTAATGGTTGCAACAAAACAGTACAAATTATTCCTGAACATGATCCAGACGCAAATGCTTTTACAATAGGGTTCTGGAAAAAAGTTAATTAAGTAATATTTGTAATAACTGAATGCCTTCTGTCAATTATCGACTTAAGGAGAATAAAATTATAAATTCAAAAACAAAAATTGATTATTTTTTAAATTTCCACTACAACCTGCTAATAAGATCAAGTAATTAAATTTGTCTTCTATTAGAACCATTAAACATGAACAAAATATGGATTCCCACATGGGTCATTCAGAAATGCTCGAGTAGAGTGTAATATCTTAAGTCAATTAAGTAGATGAAATTGTACAGATAAACACTAATGATTTATTTTATGAAATTTTCACATAATTATGTGTTTATGTTTAATGACCACTAAATGCACACTGTTGCATGTGTTAACTGAGAGAATTTAAATAAATATATTTTGTAAATCATTAGAATTTATCACTTGCTCCTGCTCCTAGTCATAAGTGATAATAAAATAAAATGGAAGATTCCATAGTTAGTTAAGTAATTTTTTCATCTTTGATTTTACCACCTAAATATTAACAATTTTACTGTTCTTTTGAAAATAACAAGTAGTGATACTAGATATATCTTAAAAATTGATAATACCTATAGTAATGCTAGAGACGATAAAAGGAAGATATTTTTGTTTACTTTGAGAAAAACAAAACAACTGTCTGGCTATAAATTTAATTTGTGTGTTTATTGAAGATTTATATGTGAATGTAGATTTGATTGTTGTTTGGTGGCAAATGCTAGTAAACTCACCTCCAGAATTCTTCCAACTTTACTTTTATCTACACTAGTGCCTGGTAGTCTCACTTGACAAGACAGCTCCATTAAAATAATCAATTCTTCCTAGGAATATTTATTATAGCTGTATATTATATTTGATTTGATGTACCTATTTCTTCACATTTATATAATCAATCTACAAACAAATACTGTCATAAATAAAGTTTTTACAATGGAATATTACTAGTGTTTTTAGTTTCACTATACATGTTGGCACTTACCTTGATATTGAAAACAGTTTATCAGTATCACAAAGTTGTAGCATGCACATGATAAATAAGCATTTAATTAAAATAATCCTTTGAAAAAACGTAATACTTTTATGCGCAATACAAAACACGACTACCTAACAATTAATTGCCAAAAAATGCAAATAGAATTTCTACACTTCTACAGCGTAAATAACACGTAAATAACATACAATTCACTACACTCAAAACAAACAGCTGATTCCTGCGTACCATAGGTGCGTACTGAATTGAAATTTGAAATTGAATGATGTTATGATTGAGTTTAGCTCTAGCAGGGGGCTATCTGCTATCTGTTTAAAAATATTCTTTGACGTTATAGTAGAGCGGATTGCTCAACATTATTATTTATTAACCTACTACAACTAAAATTGTGTTTATTGAAAAATGAATTGTGCTCCTAGGATTATGTGCAGAGAAAATTGTAGTCTATCAAACAATAAATACATAGACAACAAAAAGAGCTTTTACCAGGATTGGTTCAATCAAATGCTTTTATACCTATAGTACCTATCATCATTAGAAAAATGTATCCAAACAAAATATGTTCGGCTACGGTGTCTAACAGGCCTGTCTGAATCAAAGAATCAGGTAGGTATACCTATATATATATATATTTATATATATGTTACGGTTAATACCAGAAAATAGTTAATTCGCGAATTAACCGGCTAAAACACGAATTAACCGAATGTCAAGGATAAAACCCGAATATGTCATAGTTCCGCTCTTGTTTCGCATATTATCCAGCGCAAACAGGTTAAACCGCGAATTACCCAAAAGCAACCATATAGAACTCTTATTGTCTCAGTTTTTTGTCGTTTGTCAACATGGCTGATAATACAGAAAGTGTAAACAATTTTAAAACGCGTTTCAATGAAGAGTTTTTCAAAGTTGCAGTTACCAAAAGTGCAAATACCAGATATTTAAATTGTGACGAATATAAGAATACAATTGAAAGTGTCAAACAGGCAAAAAATACCGCCTCCAAAACTTCCCAACAATATCGCCGCATAAAACGTTATGATGTGTGTTCCGAGGCGGCATTGAAAAATTAATTACCCCTATAATGAAATAAAAATCTATGAAAAAGGGATTGGTTGTGAAACGAAACCCGTTGTGACTATGTGACTTCAATAATGCATTGCTGACGATTGTACACGCTGATAATGACAAAGGATATTATGAATTAGGTAACGAAAACGGTACTATTCGTGAAAAATGAATTTGCTATTTGCAAACGAAAGTTAATTCCATTAGAGTGTGTGTCAAGTGAAAAAAAATCATTAAGAGAAATTGCCAAAAACTAGTCAATTTCCGGAGGACAGGGATTTCAAAAATGTAACTGTAGAAGCAAATGTTTCACCAAAAAATGTAGATGTAAGTCGAAAAATCTGTAATGTCATTCTAAGTGCCATTCAAGCCTATCCTGTTCCAATAAGTAATATGTAGTAAAAGTAGGTACCTATAAAGTTTTGATCCATAGGTATTAAACTTTGTGTGTGTGTGATTAAGTCTTATTGGCACTGGTTTTCACAACCAACTGGCCAGTCAATTTGTTATAAGTTCTCTCCTGACAGAATTAGGGTTAGTAATTTCATTGTATTTTTGATTGGATTACATTTTTCTCTCTCAGTGGTTAGTTCATTCATAATTATTAACTTTTGGCTCTTGTTTTTTTTTTTTTTTTATTTATTATTTATTTATTTTTTTTAACTTTATTATTATTATTATATATGTTTTTTTTTCATTTTGTTGTTATATATATTTTTGGAACTTTAGTTCTTTATGCCAGGTTATGTTTGAGCGACCAGGGGTCGCGACGCAAAAGATCTGACCGTTACGCGTTACGTTACGAAACGTTACGTTACATTTCTTCGTTATGTGCCTTGCGTGCTTGTGCCTCCTTAGTCTCTCTCTCTCGTTTACGAAGCAGCGATTCATAATAATAAATATGCTCCTACCCGGATTTGAACCCGGGCCGCCCGCGTACAATGCAAGCATTCTAACCACTGAACCACCGATGCTATATTGAAATTCTATGCAAAGCTGGTATTCGCAGTGCTAGTGATCTACTTGAATTTGTACGGATAAATGTTTACTATTATTTCCATAATTTGTTTTGCGCGATTAAGGGGTCTAGCACATTTACTTTTCGAAATACAGGGTGTTGAAATTTTGAAAGCTTGAATGTTTTAATTCGATAACTTTAAAATGGATGGATAAATTGATTTGTCATTTGGCAGGTTGTTTTTAAATGTAAAAGGGCATATTTTGAAAGAAATTGTAGTTTGTGCAGCTAGTGTGGATATGATGGCCATGTCGCACGAGGACGAAGTTTGAGCACGACGCCGTAGGCGGAGTGCTCAATCGTTCAAGAGCGATACAGACAATCCACACGAGTCGAGCAGCATATTTTTTCTACGATCCACTTAAGAAAAAATCTAGAAAATAAAAATTTCTATAAACTGTAATATACCTAACTTCAAATTAAAAATTTTACAATTCAATTTTATGTTTCCACTAATTTTGTGGTAAACGTACAGTTCTGGAAATTTGTATAGGGCTACGGTTTCATTTTTTAAATATACGATGCTGTTTAAATATACGATGCTGTTCTAAGTGGATGTTGCCAGTCGGACTCCCTCATGAAAGGTTCCGTACCACTATCTATAATAATGAATATTCTGCTAAATATTTCAAACGTCTACCTGTTGTTGTTATTATTATCAAGTATTATTTTTTGAAATAAAAGTAACAATTAAAAAAAAATTTTTTCACGGGAATCGAACCCGGGTCTACGGCATGAGAGTCTGGATTGCTTACTACTCAACCACTGAGAGATATGAAAATTGTTTATCTATAACGTCAGATGTACCTATTACATAATTTTATAAAATCTGAGGTCTCCTCAAATACCCATTTTATTCTGTTTTAAGTATTATTTGTTGGTAATTTGTACGGATTATTTCTTTCAAGTTTATCTTTGTAAATGAATATTCTTGATCCAGTGCGCTTCTATGAGAAACTTTGACAAGTTATTTCGACGTTTCTTTTAAATTGAAAAAAGATGAATGACGGATACTCAACTCGAATGCTGATTGGTGGATTTCATATACGTTCTAGGATGTATATGAAATTATATCCGTTTAGTTAACTGATGGCCTACATTTCCATTTTGTAAACTGTGCAGAATCGTAGTTTGTGCAACTAGTGTGGATATGGACAATCCACACGATTCGAACATTATATTTTTTCTACGATCCCTTCAAGAAAAAATCTAGAAAATAAACATTTGAATATACTGTAAAATAAATATAACTTGAAATTTAAAATGTTCAACAATCTTATTTATAATCGTACCAATTCAATTTTATGTCTTCACTAATTTTTTTGTGATAAACGTACAGTTCTTAAATGTACAATTTGTACAATGTTACGGTTTCCCTTTTTAAATATGCGAAGCTGTTATAAGTAGATGTTGCCAGTCGGACTCCCGCACGAAGGGTAGGTATCGTACCTCTATCTACAATAAATATGCAAAATACGAAATATTTCAAGCGTCTACCTGTTGTTGTTATCAATATCAAGCAGAATAATTATTTAAAAATAAAATCATTAATAAAAAAAATGTTGTTTCATGGGGAATCGAACCTAGGTCTACCGCGCAAGAGTCTGACATGTTTACCACTCAACCACCGAGACCTATTTTAATGACATGTCCATCGGTAGCTCCTCAATTACCCATTCTATTCTATTTTTAGTATTTGTTATCAATTTATACGGACTATTTTATTTGTTCATTTTTGTAAATAAATATTCTTAATCCAGTGCTTCTGAGAGAGACTTTTTTGACAAGTTATATTGACGTTTCTTTAAATTGAAAAAAAGATGAGTGACGAGTACTAAACGCGAATACCGATGCTATATTGAAATTCTATGCAAAGCTGGTATTCGCAGTGCTAGTGATCTACTTGAATTTGTTCGGATAAATTTTTACTATTATTTCCATAATTTTTTTTGCGCGATTAAGGGGTCTTGCTACTTTTAGAAATACAGGGTGTTGAAATTTTGAAAACTTGAATGTTTTAATTCGATAACTTTAAAATGGATTGATAAATTGATTTGACATTTGGCAGGTAGTTTTTAAATGTAAAACGGCATATTTTGAAAAAAATTGTAGTTTGTGCAACTAGTGTGGATATGATGGCCATATCGCACGAGGACGAAGATGAAGCACGACGCCGTAGGCGGAGTGCTCAATCGTTCAAGTGCGATATGGACAATCCACACGAGTCGAGCAGCATATTTTTTCTACGACCCACTTAGGAAAAAATCTAGAAAATAAAAATTTCTATAAACTGTAATATAACTTCAAATTAAAAATTTAACAATTCAATTTTATGTTTCCACTAATTTTGTGGTAAACGAATGTCCAATTTGTATAGTGCTACGGTTTCCTTTTTTAAATATACGATGCTGTTATAAGTAGATGTTGCCAGTCGGACTCCCTCATGGAGGGTACCGTACCATTATCTATAACAATGAATATTCTGCTAAATATTTCAAACGTCTCTCTGTTGTCGTTATTAATATCAAGCAGGATGATTATTTAAAAATAAAATTAACAATAAAAAAAATTCTTCGAGAATCGAACCCGGGTCTACCGCGAGAGAGTCTGGTGTGCTTACTACTCAACCACCAAAGAATATGCAAATTGTTTATCTATAAGGTCAGATGTATTATATAACTTTTGCTTAAAAGGAACTAAAGTTCCTACCGTGTGTCCCGCGACACGTTCTACCTTTTTTTTTCAGAGCTTTATATTGATACAGTTTATATGGCTATACAAAATCTTATATACATCTATATTCTTGGACTCCAAAAGTAGCAATAAGTTGGTAGGAAGTGAAACATTATATTGAATTAGTTTGGTGTAGAAATTTGTTATGTTAATATAGTTAAGCGGGCATTCTAAGAGCATATATGTTGTAGATCAGCTACCTCACCGCATATACATTCATCATTATTTACCAGACCTATTTTTCTTGAATACACTGGAGTCATGGCGTGATTACTTCTTATCCTACATAGAGTTCTGATGAAACCTCTATTATGCAGTTGATTAAACCATGGATTATGGGGTAATGTGGGTTGAATATTTTTATAATATTTGCCTTTGTCTGAAATGTTATAAAGTTCTTGCCATTTCGTCCGTTTGAGTATGTATAGTATGTCACCCTTTGGAAGTTGATATTTTTGTACAACTTGATCCTTCTCTGTAGCCTTTTTTGCCAAATCGTCCACTATTTCATTGTTTTTGATACCGATATGGGCTTTTATCCAGCACAAAATTATGTTTTTCCCTGCTTTTTACTGCTTCGCTGTTTAATGAAGTGATTTCGCTGAAGATGTTGTTTTCTCTACTATTGTGTGTATTAGATTTCAATTTTTGTATAATGCTTTGGCAGTCTGTAAATATAATGTAGTTTATTTCTTGTTGTTTGATACATATTTCAAAGGCTTCTTTAACTGCTATAAGTTCGGCTGTAAAGATTGTCATATTATCAGGTAGTCTGTTATTTATTGTTATGTTTTTTTGAGGGTAGTATATAGCATATCCCACTTTACCATTCATCTTTGAACCATCTGTATATAATTTCTGGTAATTTATCCAATGGTTTTGTACATGATGAAGGTGTTCTACTCTAGTCATAAAGTCTGTTGCATAAGTTTTACTTAGATGGCATTTAAAGGGAGTTAAAACATCTTTATAATTTAACTTTTGATATTTCGTTTGTTCCATCTGGTGAATATCATTAAAGCTATTTGAGAAATTGATAAAACTTTCCACTAATAGAGGAGCTTTCTTTTTGTCCCAGTAATGATGAGTTAAGGACATGGTGGTTAACTGTACAATTTTATCTAGTAACGAATTACCTCTTACCGCCAGATTAACTGTATATTTTTCACCTAAAAATTCTCTGCGTAGTGAAAGTGGAGGTTCATTAAGCTCTGTTTCCATAACCAATATTGGTGTGCTGCGAAGGTATCCGATACTCAGTCTGAGTGCTTTATTTTTTATCTGTTCGATTTTTTGAAGTAAGGAATTAGATGCCGAGCCATAAAATATTGATCCATAATCTAAGATCGATCTTATCAAGTTTCTATATAATAATATTGAGACATTTGGATCGGCTCCCCAGTTACTGACGGTTACAGTCTTTATGATATTCATTGCATTCTCCGTTCTTCGCAATACGTAGTTTATATGATCTTTCCAAGTTAATTTAGAATCTAATAGTACACCAAGAAATTTAATTGTAGTTTTATGAGGAATTTTAAAATTGTCAAATTGAATATAATCTGGGGGGTGATAGCGTTTCCTGGTGAATGTCACAATGGCTGATTTGCTTTCCGATATTGTCAAATTATTGTTCGCTGCCCATTTTACAAGTTTAGTAAATGCATCTTTAAGGAAATGGTTACAAGTGTCAATTGATTCATTTTCTACATATATTGCGACATCATCGGCATACTGTAAGATTCGTATGTGCGGAGGGAGTTGTTGATCTAGGTCGGAAGTGTACAATATGTACAATAAAGGACTCAAGATGCTACCTTGTGGAAGTCCCAAGGAAGTGTACCGGGGTTTGGATTTTTCTCCGTTTATTTTAACGTATATTTCTCTGTTAGTGTATAAGTTAAGGATATATAAGGATGTAGGTATTAAACTTTAACCTATTATACCTCATTTAAAAACCAGGAGGAGTGATTTGAATTTAAGTTGGCAATTCTGTAGACCTCTGATTGGTCAGATTCAGCCCAGTTTCACACAACACTTTTTAATATTGACATCAGCTGATAGTTTTCATTTTTGATAGTTCTGACAGATAAATAAATAAATATTGGATGAAAAACCAAAAATATTCTCAAGCAGTGGGTACATTATTACTTTACATTTTTTTTAAGTTGTAAAGTCGGCTTAGCGAGTATTAAGGGAATACTGAAGTAGAGGAACATTATATAGTGCAAATAATATTGATGGAATACCAGGACTTTTGAAAAATTGTGATGAGTGAATAAAAAATGTCGTTCGAAGAACAAAAATGTTATCTGTGCTGAACAAAATTTTGCAAGCTTCAAAGAAACGTTCAGACTTTCTTGAAATAAATTAAATTTATCTATGTCACCTTTTGACGAGTCAAATGTGGGTGCTATTTATTTGTTATATACATATTTGGGAAGAAAAGTTCATCGGAAGAACATGCCATGGAAGATATAAAACAATATAGAAAAGAATGGGTTTGGTAGAAAACACATTATTGGTTTTTGAAGTTAAAAAGAAGGAAGAAGGTATCTCAGAAGTATTTGAAAAGTGGTTTATTACACTTAATCCGGCAATATAAAGATAACTGTTGGAAATGTTTAAATTAATACTGCATATTGCTCTACGATGCTATTAATTTTGTAGTATTGTTATTGCCAGAACATACTATCAATTGTCATATTCTTTTCAATTTAATTGTAATAAATATAAATAAAGTAACTTGACTATCTGTAATTCTCCACCATCAACAATGACCATAATTTGTTTGTTGTCGATGTGAATCTGAATCTTCTTATGTTTGAATAAGAAACGAAACAGGAAAAAGTCTTACATTTTGTTTAATGCGTAGGTACATCTGAAAAATATACTGCAGATCAGAGGAGAAATCGACTTATGACTAATGCCTTTGCTATCTAGGCATCAAGGCATATTTAATATATTTGGAACACGACTGTTGACTACGTTTTCGGAACACACCCTTTAGTAACTAATCTGGTAACTTTTAGTGGTGTGAGTAAGGCTTTTCAAATTACTCCTCCTGGTTTTTAAATGAACGCCTTTTGTTTTTTTTTATATAGAATATACCTAGCTATTTCTTTTTTTATTATTATGATTTAAGAGAACATATTTTATTATTCTGTATTACTTATGTAATAAAAATCACATAAATAATTGCTTACTGAACTTATTACCCGGATAATTCGCGAAAGAGCCAAGTGTTATCGGATATAACCGATCATATTGTCTAAATCGGGTTTTAACCGAATAATTTGCGAATATTTTTCAATTATTGTTACTTCTTCCGTAATAACCGGCTGTATTGGATAATTCGCGTTTTAGCCGATTAATTAGCGAATTAACTATTTTCTTGTATTAACCGTAATGTACCTACCTGATGTTTTGCAG
The DNA here is from genome assembly GCA_910591695.1 of Galerucella pusilla. Classification (NCBI taxonomy): domain Eukaryota; kingdom Metazoa; phylum Arthropoda; class Insecta; order Coleoptera; family Chrysomelidae; genus Galerucella; species Galerucella pusilla. The sequence goes on from CAJUYI010000340.1 coordinate 78,590, forward strand.
GGCTTCCGGCCTCTCTCTCTATCGCCCTAGGATCTGAAAAAATATCATTCACCAAATAAACCAAATTGACCTTGTTAAGAAGCTGAATTTGTTTAGTGAAATCTAAATAGGTGTAAAAGTTGTAATAAGCCATCATAGACTCTTGCGAATCGCAGTGGAGTCAGGGAGTGCCTCACCACAAACCTAACCTTACCTAGCTATTTCCATCCAAGCTATATCGCCACCAAAAAGTAAGCAGGGAAACAATAGAAAAAATTTTCTTACATCCACAAATCCATTCGTTTTTTGAATAAATATCTCTACTATAATTTTAGGTGTATAACTTTTTCCTCTTTATAGGTAGGTAGGATAATAGGTACACCAGTTTTTTCAATATCTGGTAATCGCCTACGTTTCGCTTTTCATTTGATTTTTTCTTGATATGAATACACAGTATCGTCCATCTAAATGCCACATTATTTGACGAACTCCAGAAATTAATTTGGACGTTAGAATTGTTAATAATACCAAATACAGTGTCTACACTCGCATTATTTAGGTACTTACTTTTTTTTTTAAAAAAGAAATCTAGGGTCGTGGACAAAGTATAGTATTCAACTCGCAGTTTATGGCCATTATTCACTCGGGTGACGTCACCCTGCGTGAATAATGGCTATGATAAATTGCACGTTAAATAATACAGTGTTTTTAGGTCGCATAGATATATGGAATCATGTTTATGACCCTGACAGATAAAAAGCGAGACGGTCACCAGATGAAGATTATGTTTCGAAAATAAAAAGTTTAATTTATATGAACAATAACGAATACGGTTATCGGAATATGTACTACTAGACCATGAAGATTGTAAGAATTCGTGGAAATATGTATTTAGGAAGTGATATGATATCATGTACTTACTTACTTGTAAAAACTCTACGCATTACCAATTGAAATAAAATTTATCTTCAACTTGAGAATTCTCAACTCATTAATAAATTTAAGTTTGATAATAAAGGTCGTAGTTTAATCAATTTCAGTTTGTACGGTTTTAAAAGTGATTATATTAGATTGTTGCCATACAAATAATTCACAACGAATATTATACATTCAACTATAATTTACATAAGTATAAGAAAAAAACATCACCACCCCAACTAGCAAAATGGAATTCTAAGAGGACTGAATTGTTGTATAATAGTCGAATAGTGTTGTTTTAGGGACTTTTTATTTCTATTAAGCCTTTTGTTGCGATAATTTTGTTTTTTAAAGAAAATTGTTGTGTTAAATGATTCTATAGTGACTTTTACAATATATGCTATAACGCATTATACGATCATTTCTTTTTAAATGATATAATACCTTATAAGCCAGTTTATACAATATCAAAAATATCATTTTATAAGACTTTTATAACTATTGTATAAGAGTTCTATAATATACTACATAACTAACATCTACAACATTATAAAATAGTTACTTAAGCTTGTCTCATTGAAGCTGTATAATGTTGTATAATAAATATGGTATAGCATTCAATTGCGTTGCATTATAAAACACTTTTTAGTTGTATAGTGCCTAAATATTCTTCGTTATAAAACAGTTATCGTATACCGTTCTATTTGACAATAAAATATTGTTTAAGGCATTTCTTTGGGATAAAATTGTTGCTTTATAAATCACCATGCTTAAATAAGCAATTCTTGTACCGCTTTCCCCGCCATTATGATCAATTGAGTTGGAAACATGAAACTATATTGAAAAATCTGACTATATCATTATTTAGAGAATTATATTGTGAAAGAATATCCATATGAAGTGATAAACTATTAAAGTTATAAAAAAAAGTATTTCAGGATATTCTATTTTATTATTTTTTTCAAGTATCTACTTGAAACTTAACCAGAATTGAAGCGCTTCATTTTCTTGCCAAATATATACCTATAGTCTATCAGTAAAATTTGCGGCGCATCAAAATTTGTGCTATTAAACCATCCAAATGAAATTATAATTTTTACTATCGATGTCCGCCCAAGTCGTTTTGATAAGTCTCCATTTCTACAAATGAAATGTATGATGCACGTTCAAGTTGAAATATAATTTGGTTCCGATATTCTTCACTAAAAATTGAAATGCTCTTATAAACTGCTCTTCACTAATATAAACTGCTAGATGACAAAATGTTTCCATTGTGCTCGAAATAACAGCATTATAAAAAAATATATTGCATTCATTTTGTAAGACCTTCATAGTACCGCTTCAATCTCATTTTATAGATGTGACTACATGACACACTATTAAATCATTTTATAGTAGCTGTATAATGATTATAAAAGTCATATAAGAGTTGTATAAACTTTTAATAGAAATGTTATACAACCAAACAGTTGTATAAAAAAGGGCCCTTTTCAGTTGTATAAGGATCGTATAATTGTATTGTAGACCGTTATGAGAATTTAATTATCCTATAACACATATCTTGTAGCTGTTTATACTTAAACCTTATAGAATTTAAATTGCTACTTGGGACATTATTTGTACGTTTCATTTCCATAGGGCCAGCCTCAGTAACTGATGATGATGAATAGGTAATAGTTGTTATTTTTATAGATATCGAAGAAATAGTACATTGTGTACCGAGTAGGAAAAGCCTATATAAGATTCCTGGACCATTATGAAGATTGCTAAGGAATGTAAACGTAAACTTTAAACATTCGTTCACTTTTTCTACATCAAAAACAAAACTATGCAGTAAAAATCGTAGTGATCTACTATAAAATTCCTAAGCTGGATGTACACTGCCATAGTGAGACCAATCATCATTTATGGAACCATTGCGTGGTGTAGTAGAACTAGCCTATTGACGACGAGAGAAAAC
>CAJUYI010000340.1:91001-130268 GCA_910591695.1 Galerucella pusilla
TGACATTTTATTTGTAAGAATAAGAATATGAAATTTTCACGAGGTTTTTGATCTATGTTCATAAGTTGTAATAAGTGTGAATACTGAAGTGAGACCTGCCTAATAGAAAACATTAATCCACGATTTTTTTCAACACAACGTACACACAAAACGTAAGACTATACTGTAAGTTTCACAAATAGCCAATAATTTATAATGTTTGGAGGATATGGCTGAGGGTAAAAGATCAGCTAATTTTACTTCCACAGAAGAAACAATATTACTTTGTTTGGTAAAAAAGTATAAAGATATACTAGAAAATAAAAAGACCGATAGTAAAATAAACAAAAATAAGCTAGAATGTTGGAAACAAATTGAAACTGAATTCAACAATAACAGTGGGCATATTTTTCGAGATACATTGATCTTGAGGAAAAAATATGAAAACCTGAAGAAGAGAACAAAAAAGAAATTTAATTATTTTAGGTTTGAAAGTTTAGACAAATAATATTAAATACTGTATAATATATAAATTGGTACATTAATAAATGGAATTTTTACACGGCCAGTTTATTTGTCCAGAAGATGATTATTAATCTTGAAAAATAAATAATTCATGTTTAGATTTCATTAAAGTAATTTATTAACTGATGTCTCACAGCCTAATTGATATTGGGTATGTTGTGAAAATGTATATATGGTTCAATATTTACATTGTCAACATAGTTAACTGCTGCTTCATCTTCTTCATTGTTTGGAGGATCTGGCTCATTCAAGAGTTTAGCAATATTCTCCAAAACTGCTAAGGCAATCACGACAGCCTCAACTTTTTCTCTTTTCAGTCTAATTCCAAAAGCAAGTATAGGAAACCTTTTCCATTGTCCAAATGTTCTTTCTATGCAATTCCTTGTTCTGATCTGAGATTCATTGAAAAGTTGTTCCTGTCCTGGCTGTTATTAGGTAATTTTTTAATGCGTAGCCACTATCTCCAACTAGGATATATTTCTCGAAGTCTCCTCGTTCAAATCTAACTCTGATGCTTGAATTGGAAAATATTTGTGAGTCATGGGTTGAACCAGGCCAACGGCACACTACATCCTGAAACGTGCAGTTCGAGTCACATATGGCTTGAACATTAAAGGAAAAGAACCCTTTTCTATTCCTGAATATTTCTGCATTATTTCCTCCAGGTGATATGATTTTGACATGTGTGCAGTCGATAGCTCCAATGCACTTGGGAAATCGTGCCACACTATAAAACTTTTGAGAGGTATTTCTAAATTCAGGTTGAGTTTCAGGCATTCGAATATACTGGTGATAAAGCCCTGCCAAAGCTCTGATTACCTTCCAAACAATACGACTTGCTGATCCTTTCTCTATGCCAACAAAATCCCCAACTGTCTGAAGAAAGTTTCCAGTTGCAAAATATCTCAAAGTTACGAGCACCATTTCTTCAGTAGTTACAGCATGATTCCTAAAAAGATATCAATTACAAATGGATAACAAAGGAAAATAAACACACTCACCAATCTGTTGGAGACGAGATTTGTGCTTCAACCTGGTTTATAACAAAGCGAACACCCTGCTTGGAAAGCCGAAATCTTTGCACAAATTCATCATCATTCCATTCTTGAAAATGATCCATTCTATTTCTATATTTCTTTCGACGTCTTCTAGCGTTTATTAATACTTCTACTGCTTCGACAAAGTCTTCATCATCTGTTAGTTCCACAAGATTTTCAGGTAGTTGGTGAGCCATTATTTTTATTTGACACAAACATACAATAGTTAAATACTGATATCACAACGATTATGACAAAATAATACACAAATTTAGGTTATGTTATAATAGAACTATGTTTAAGCGCCCAAATTCGACCGCTTAGTTGAACTTGATAAAGCGGCATCCAGTGAACCAAGCTTCACCTTGAACTAGCTTTGTACAACTGAACTTTGAAATTTGAACCAAGTTCAACCTTGAGCTCTGCTTGAACCGAGACTGTACAACTGGGCCTTATCGTGCGGGTCATACGATTCATCAAAGACATACTCACAGTTTATGTTTTTTTTTTATTACGTTTAATTATAACTTCCAAATAAAAGTCCGTAAGATAAATAAGGTAAACATACTATTTTTCCGCAAATCGTTTAAAATTCGACAGATATTTATTGATTTAAAAAAAAAACGCGATAATTTTATTCCCAAATAAATGGTGCTTTGAAATTCCTAATAAAATTACTTGGGTTACTAAGGAAAAATGAATTGTCAAACTTGACGCTTATAAATTTAATTGCTGGTGTTCTCGAAAGTAAAATGATAAGTGATGATGAAATTTCCATTCCTGGGACTCCTCCAGAGCTGGTTGAGGCAGTGAATACTGCTTCATTAGAATTATTGCCAAAGAAATCAAGAGAAAAGTACGAAAATGCATACAGACGTTTTATGGATTATCGCATGAGTAAAAATACGAGTTCTTTCTCAGAAAATGTTGTAATGGCATACTTCCTAGACCTTTGTTTAAAGATGAAATCTTCAACATTATGGGCCAATTATTCAATGCTGAAGTCAACCCTTGCACTTAAACACAATGTAGATATATCTACATACTCAAAACTTCGTTCTTTATTGAAACGGCAAGCTCAAGGTTATAAGGCAAAGAAATCTAAGATTTTAACGAAGGAAGAAATTGAAAAATTTATCCAGGAAGCTCCAGATAAAGAAAATTTAATGATTAAGGTAATTTACAAGGTTTTAATTTCTATTTAGATTATAGCTTTATTTATTTTTTAGGTGGCTGTAATATTTGGTATTTCTGGGGCCTGTAGAATGGATGAGTTAGTCCGAATGACTGTACACGATATAGAAGACTTAGAATCTAAGCTTTTAATCAGCATACCTGATTCGAAAACCAACAAACCAAGATCATTTGTAATTAATCAGATCTACTTGAATGTTTATCGAAAGTATGTTTCGTTAAGACCAGAAAATATGATATTTTTCTTTAAATATCAAAGCGGAAAGGGTTGTAGACAAGTGGTAGGAATTCATCAATTTAGAAAAATGCCCAAAATAGTTGCTACTTATTTGAACTTGGTAAATCCGACAGAATATACTGGTCACTGCTTTCGTCGGTCTTCTGCAACAATATTGGTTGACTCTGGTGCCGACATAACTAGTTTAAAGAGGCATGGCCGGATGGAAGTCATCAAACGTTGCTGAAGGATATATCGAAGAATCGCTTAGCAATAAGGTTGAGGTGGCAAATAAAATTTTCACAGTACAAAATATTCAACAAAATGACCCTACCACCCTGCATGTTGTCCAAAATGTTTCTCATAGTTCTAAGAGTGTTCCTCCAATGTTCAATAATTGTACTAACTGTCAAATTACTGTAAATATAACAAATTGATCTTAAAAATGTATTCAGCAATGACTTGATGTTTTCAAAATATGAATTAATTCCTTATAAGCAATGTGTTTTCAATCATTTATGTAGAACACTAACAACTGTACGGAAATATCATTTCCTTACAGTAAGGAAATGACATTTCCTTACAGTAAGGAAGTCCTGACTTTTTCTTCAAGAAATTTTGACAGGAATGTCAAAATTTCCTAGCGATTTGCGGAAAAATAATTTAATTTAATTTTCCCAAAATAATTTTCAAAAAGAATAATGAACACATCACAAGGAAGCAAGGAACATAAGAAGATATTTATAGAACATTTAATAGCCTTCTTGGTGTGCGTCATCGTTTGTGACGTATATCCGAGTTTTGGGTATGTCGTTTATTTTATTTGCTATTTTGACATATAGCTAACCTCAAATGGGATATATAAAATAATGAGGATCGTATTCAGCCAAATTCGAAAAGGCTATGAAATTAATAATTACCAGCTTCTTTTTCTAACTGAAAATACTAGAGAACTTTCAAAATGCTGATGTTTTTCCGTGTATCTAAGCATATTTTTGAATTATTTAAATAAATATAACAATAAGATTAATATTCACTTTTCATAAATAATAATTGACCGTATACAACAAAGTACAGACCTGATGAGAACTGTCAGTGGGACATTGAAAAAATACGTAAGATACATTGCCGCTACGAAAGGTAGGTCTGCATCCTATTTTCAATTGATAGGTCGCACTTGCGCGTAACCTAAACATCAACTAATCAAATTTCTTAAGTCAAAGATTAGGGTTAATACATTTAAACGGTTCATTATCGTGATATTTAAATTAGGATTAATCACAGACCTGCCTTTTTTCAATTTCTTCCAACGTAATGTGTTTGAAGGACATTAAGAATCGATGACGCACACCAAGAAGGGCATTATATGAACTCTGGACTGTTTAATGATCAAAGGAAGGAACCAAGTATATTCAAAGGTTTCCAATTTGCAACCTACACATGTTTTGATTTTTTTTAAAATTAATATTACTTACCTAGTTTTTATAACAGTTAAAGGAATCACTGCCATATCGCTAATAGCTCTTGATAGCATTCCTATTTCAACTGATTGTAGAGTAGTGATATGTTTGTGTGAAAAAAAAGTATCTTTAATCAAATCGTACGACACAAAATATATTCCTCCTCCAGGAATGCCTTTTATTAAAGTCTAAAAATAAAAAAACATATCGAAAAATTATATATAAATGGATTCCATTGAATCTTTAATTATTTCTTGATAGATTCAACTAATACTAGTGGTTTTTCCTGTTGTTTCGTTTTTCCGTGTATCTAGGCATATTTTTGTATTATTTAAATAAATATATGAATAAGATTAATATTCACTTTTCATAAATAATAATTGACCGTAAACAACAAAGTACAGACCTGACGAGAACTGTCAGTGGGAAATTAGAAAAAGACGTAAGACACATTGCCGCTACAAAAGGTACGCCTTATAATATTTTAATTTTAATATTTTTAACCCATGATTGATAGGTTGCGCTTGCGCGTAATCTAAACATCAACCAATCAAATTTTTGTAAGTCAAAGATTGGGGTTTGGATTTGTAATACATTTAAACGGTTCATTATTGTGATATTTTGAATAGGATTAATCACAGACCAGCCTTTTTTTCCATTTCTTCCTACTTAATGTGTTAGAAGGACATTAACCATCGCCGACGCGCACCAAAAAGGCTATTGAATGAACCATACCTTAAAAGATTCGTCGTGAAAGGTGTAAAAGAAAATTGAAAAGTGGGTTATTTCCATAATCTGTTTGATGGTCGAAGGACAATGGTATTGGCATTTTACTTCTAGCTTTATAATTTGTAGCACCGAGCAGAAGTTTGACCTCCTTAGGCACTATTGGACACTTAAAATTTTTAGTACTTACGGGAACTGTTCCAGCCCATAGCATTCGAATATTTTCATGTTCCTTAATATGGAGAAATATATTAATCATACGATACCTGGTTCTTCCACTAGAATAAAATATTACATTGAAACAATTATTTTGGAACATCCTGAAATATTTAGCTTTCAATCTATGAGCGGGAAATTTTCAACTAAAATACACTAATGGCAATTCATGAAATAACTTATAAGTTGGTCGCCATGTATTGTGCAATTAATTTTGGCTACCTCTAAACCACTAACTTTAGTTGAAGATAGTTGTTGTCCAGTGCCGGATTTAGGGTTGAGAGCTTAATTACCCGACTCGGCACCAACGTTGTCAAAGTTAGTAGTAACATAACAATATTGAAGTGAATATATGTAAATATCAGATAATAAGAAATAGAAAACTGAAAAAAACAAGAAAACCCAGGCCCAAACCTGGTTTAACAAAGTGTATCTATGTATAAAAATATCAGAAAATAAGAAATAGAAAACTAAAAAAAAAGCAAGAAAAGCCAGGCCCAAACCCGGTTGAACAAAGTGTAACTATGTATAAAAATATCAGAAAATAAGAAATAAAAGACTAAAAAAAACAAAAAAACCCAGGTACAAACCGGGTTTCGAACCTAGGACCTCTGGGTTGTAAATTCAGTATCCTACCAACTGGGCTAATCTGCTCACATTCAGTTACGTCGAATAGAAGGTTAAAGGCTGCTTGGACGCATGCGCACTACTAAATTTGACGTGGTGGGGAGTACTAAATTTGACAACGTTGGTGCCGATTCGGATAATTTAGGTTACTTGCGGCACTAAGCGAAGTTAACCCGAGTAGCCCCCGCCTCCCTTAGGTGAAACTTCCTAGGAGTGATCTTCAGATCTGAACATTGTGAGCAAGCCAACTTTTGGCAGCTTAGACAGTTTTGCTTTCCACTCATTTAATTTAAAAAATACTCTAAGAATTTTTTTCTACAAAACCATTTTAAACTAAACCAATTCATAATATTGTAGACCCTACATTCTAACGTTAGTGAAGATTAAAATTTACTCACTCTTTAATCGGCAAAAATTGAGGTGTTTGCAAACGTGTCTTCATCACGTCTAAAGGTTGAAGAAGAACCGTACATATTATTGAAGATATTGAACCAGCTACAAAAACGTTTAACAATAAATGAAACTGAAACAAAAAAATTAGAATTATTCAATAAAATCGATAAATAACAAATTCCTCACCGGAATATACAGGATGTCGTAGGATTTTTTACAGGCTGTAATTCATCAATTAACGAATAGGTTTATTTGAAAATTGGGTAATCTTTTTGGGACCTACATTAATTTCATCCGAGGTATACAAGGTATCTTTGACGTCATCATAGAAGCAGGGACGTCATAGCAATGTAAAAAATTCAATGGAAGGGGGGGATCAAACTTAGCTCAAATGGAAGAGCTTGCAATAACCTTACGCAAGAGATGATGCGGCATGTATACGTGAATGACTTGTAAATATTGGGACACCCTGTATACGTATTACTCGACCGGCTTAACAAAAAAATATTTTCATCTGGAATAATAATTTACTCCTGACGATCTAGCAGCGGTGCGTGTCGAAATTAAAAATAGGATGTGGAAAAGTTTTGATCTACAACTGTCATGTAACGGGTACGATTTGACACTATTTTCAGTGTCATAATGACGTATATTACCGCACTAGTGCAATTTTGATTACGTTACCGCACTAGTGCGATAATAAGAATCTAGAAACATATTAATACCAGAATAAAATATTTAAAATAACACTGGAAGCTGTATTTTCAATTTCCGAAAGGAGATTGTCTTCGCTTGAACTCATTTTTATAGATTTTTCTTCATTCAACTTTGAAAATTTTATGACATAACTAATTTATTTTATTTTCACAGCCTTGTTTTCTTTGTTGCTATGGTCACAAAATATGATACAGTACCTTATTAATGTAGTCAATATTATTAAAAATACGTTAGATTGAAATTTTTTCAAATTTTATAATATAGGTACTGTTAATAATACTAATAAACAGTTGTAGATAAAATTTTGGACGTAACACGTGTGATTGGAATTATTAACGCACTTATGTGATTACACGACTCGGCCTACGGCATCGTCGTACAAACTGCACATGCGTGCTTCAATAATGTCCATATCCCACTAATTACGTGAATAACTATTAACCAGAAAGTTTAGTAGTGTACCTATATGGTAGTGTACTGTACTTTACTGCCATCTATATTTCACTCACTTAATAAAGTTAATGTTGCCATGTTTCAATCATAAACTATCATGAATAATCCTAAAATATTTCAAAGCCAAGATTTACACATCTTAATCAGCGAATAATAATCAAGAATGATTATTATTCGGTGTCTTAATTCACAATTTTTTCTCTTACATCAATATTACAAATATATTTATATCTGTCTTGGTTTTGAACTGGAACAAAGATATATCTAGAATTATTATTAGGACATGGCAACATATTCATATTATTAAGGGAGTGAAATATAGATGGGGGCATACTAATAATAACTTTCTGGTTACCTATTTTTCTAACTCAGATCTACTTTCAAATCGCGCTGCTAGATCGCACTACAATACGATCCGCCGCAACACAAAGATGTGTAAACGTACCTATTGAAAAAATCAAACAATACACATTCTTCTCGAAAATAAATAGTTTGACATTTTTGTCATCAACATTCATTCATTCGTTTGGGTTTTGCTCAAGAGCTCAGAAACTTGAACTGAATATTTGTACCATTTCCTATATTATCTGCTTCCATTTTAGAAGCTTCAGAACCTATGCCTCTAGCTCGACTGAAGGGATTTTCAGTAGTTGTGATGGTTGTATGATTTTCTAAGTGCTTCCGTCTGAGTCCGTGTAAGTTCTCGCAAAAGCAGGGTAAGTGAGTAGTTGTTTCATCATATAATTCACATTTTCTCTACATAGCTTCACTAACTTTGCCCATTCTGTGCTGATGCTTCCGCTTCCTCAGGATGCAGCGTCCAGTCACCAGGTCGATAACTGTCTTCAAATGCCTCTTACCCAGTTTCAACAGCCTGGATGGGAGTTCCTTGTCTACCTTGTTCAGTTACCTGTATGGAGGTGGCCTTGTGTCGACCTCCATTTGAGTTGAAGTTCCCTATCTAGCCAGTTCATAATTTCCCCTCTTATGTGATTCCACAAAACGGTTCCAGACCTATGAAGTATCCTTTAGAACCTTCTTTAGCTAACTGGTCCGCCATTTCATTACCTAGAATCCCCTCATGTGCCTTTAAGTCTAAAGGTCATTTTTAGGTTAGACAATTTCTTGTGCAATATTTAGTTCAAGTTTTGGAACAATTCAAATTGTTAAGTCTCAAATTAAAATTGTATCAAAAATTATCTACCCTGTCAAATTGTAAAAAACATGAAACAGGTTCTATTTTATTAACAATTTTATTTATTGTTTGTGTTCCTGTTTCACGATGAAAATGTTCTATGGAAATGACATTAATCTTGATAATTTGTGGTTATGTATTGAAGTGGTTGAAAAATATGTCTTGGAATAAACGAGAGATTGAAATGTTAATTGAGGAAATATCAAAACATGCTTGTTTGTACAATGTAAAATACTCCGTTTTAAAGTTAATATTCGCTTAGTGACATGAGCAGCCGTTCAAAGTACCTAATAATAATAATTATACATTTATTGCTTCTCAAACAGAGTTTACAGTAAGGGTTTGGAATTAACAAAAATTACAATACTCTCCAAATAACAGAATAAAAAATAAAATAAAATTATTCATTCAAAATAAAAGAACGTAAGTTTAAGATATTCCATATACAGTGCTAATAAAAAGTCCCCTCTCCCCTCGTATCTTTTGAACGGCTACACTTACATTAATAAAATTTGGAGGGTGAAAATAAAGTGTTGTAAACTTTTCTACGAATGGTAACAGGTGACGTTATAGTAATAGATGACGTCACAGTCCCACTCTGGCAAATAATTTTAAATAGGATCTTATGCCAAGTGATATCTCGTTTGAAAGGCATTGACATTGGCTATATAGTCATATTAATTTTGAACCAATGGTTCCAAAATTATTGAAATAATTTTTTTTTTTTTAATTAATCAAATATCAACAATGGATTATTCTAGCAAGTGTTCAAAATGGGCTTCGTCTACTTCCTGACAGCTATAAATACATCCTATTAGTAAACTCTTGTCGTACTCGTTCGAATGTGTCAGCTGAAATTGCATTGTATTCTTCAATAATTCTTTCAAAACGCCAATGCTATCTGGTGCCGTAGAATAAACCTTGGATTTCAAGTACCCCCATAGAAAAAAGTCTAATCGTGTCAGATCTGGTCATTTTATAGGACCGCGCCGGCCGATCCATCTACCTCGATATTCTTCATCCAGGTAACGTCTTACTGCACCATAATAATTTTCAGAAGTACCATCTTGTTGAAATGTTATTTCCAGATGGCCGAATTCATCTGGATTATCTTCCAGAATTTCAAGAATTAACGGCTCAATTGCATTTTGTAACATATCCAGATACACTTCACCGCTTGAATTTGAATTTAGGAAAACAGGACCAACTATGTGGTTTCCCAAAATACCTGCCCAAACATTGACTTTTTCTGGAAATTGGGTATGTTGTTCACGAAAGGTGTGAGGATTTGTGTCACTCCAATACCTTAAATTTTGTGTATTCACATTTCCATTGAGGCAAAAAGTACTTACGTCACTAAAACAAATTGTTTTTGTGTAATGTGAGTTTTGACTAATTTTATTTGTCATCAAATCACAGAATTCGAGTCTTCTGTCGGGGTCGTCATCCGAAAGGTGGTGCACCATTTTTAACTTGTATGGATGAAGTTTATTTTAAGCCAACCTTCTCTGTACTGTACTTTTACTTACTTCACAGATACACGAAACTTTAATTAACTTTAAGTAGGGTTTACTACCATTTCAGCAACTATATCAATTTTTTTATCATTACTAAATGTTGGTCCACCAAATCGTTTGGCATCTTGAACACTACCTGTTGCTTCAAACTTGTGAAGAAGCTCCCTCAAATAAGTTTTCGAGATAGGGCGATCTGGGTATCTCTCATTAAATAAACGTTCCGCTTCATGGATATTCTTTCTAGATTCACCAATTATTAAGATAGCTGCTACTTTGTCGGCTTGAGTACGTACCATTTTGCCCATGTAAACTCTTAAACGTCTCGTTAAACAATAATAAGATTAAATATTTAAGCCATTTAGAAAAACTTTGCGAAGCAACACATACTATTAAATAAAAAAGTCAATTTTTTTGACAACTTACCAGAGGCGGACTGAAAAATCTATATTTTAATGTGAAATAATAATTTTGGAATTTATTTAATTTATCCGTCAAAATTAGTTTAAGCCCAAACAAAATTAATATGGCTATGTAGTTAATGTCAATGCCTTTCAAACGAGATATCACTTGCCATAAGGTCCTATTTAAAGTTATTGGCCAGAGTAGCACTGTGACGTCATCTATTACTATCACGTCACCTGTTATCATTCGTAAAAAGGTTTACAACACTTTATTTCCACCCTCCAAATTTCATTAATGTAAGTGTAGCCGTTCAAAAGATACGAGGGGGGAGGGGACTTTTGAATAGCAATGTATATCCAGCAATTATTAAATTAATAAATACCTACTTATTTCAAATTTTCTGGCTCTATAACTAACGAAATGTTTGAAAAGGTATATATATAAATATATTTCATCATCAAATCAAATCACTGCGCAGAATCTTGAACTAAATATTGTTCAATAAATTGGAATAGTCTAAAATAGCTTAAAACAGTTGGCCAATATTTCACACAAGAAATCTATTCCAAATATTGTTCCAAAACTTGGACTGAATATTGCACGAAAAATTGTCTAATCTAAAATGACCTTAAGAACAACGAAATTAATAAACCTATCGACTGCTACGCTACTGATTTGAAATCTAATGTCAGTTTTACAATATTGCGCTGGTTTTGACAAAAGTTCGCGCATACGACTGCAACTTCAAATGGGTTCTCCTTACGTGAAACGGAGTCTACACCCCATTAATACTCAACTTAGTGAATTGGGTAAACATCTTCACCATATTTCCCATGTTTTGTATTTGTATGATCCGTCAGTAATGTACAAACTCATATAAAAAATGGTCACACCTATAGTTTCAATAAGCTATTCAAATTGAATTGACATTTGACTCGTATTTCCAAAAAACAAATAAAATAATTTTAGATTTACCTCTTTTGAATATGTCTGACTGTTGTTTCCTTTATCATTAATCTTGTAAATCCAGCATATTTTGCTCATTGTGGCTACTTTTACAATCGACTTTTGATAAAATAACTTGAACTCTAACCATCCCAAAACGATATATTTAAAATTTACAATATTGTTATGCTTTACGCACTAATTAAAACTTCCAGTAACATACTTATAATTTGAACTAGAAGTTAACATTATCACCGTTACGTTGAAGCAACATTTCAGCTCAGTGTCATTCGATGTAAAAGGTTTCGATCATAGTTTATAGTTTTCTTGTATATCAAAGTAATTAAGTCACATTTGACGTATATTTATATTATTATGCACACAATGCTACAAACTTCATAACAAAACCTGAAATCTGCTAAATTTGAGGGTAGTTTAAATTACTGCCACCATTTGGCTGCCATTTAATAACCAAAATATTATGATGGTTGTGGTGGTTTTCCTCAAATTGCCAAGCTTAGTATATATATATATATGTATGGTTGAAATAATACCCTTCTTGGTGTGCGTCATCGATTGTTAATGTCTTTCTAACACATTACGTAGGAATAAATGGAAAAAAGGCAGGTCTGTGATTAATCCTAATCAAATATCACAATAATGAACCGTTTAAATGTATTACAAACGTTAACTCTAATCTTTGACATACAAAAATTTTATTGACTGATGTTTAGATTACGCTCAAGCTCAACCTATCAATCGAGAGTTTAAAATACTATGAAGGCGTTACTTTCGTAGCGGCAATAAGTCTTACGTCTTTTTCTACTGTCACACTGACAGTTCTTGACAGGTCTGTACTTTGTTGTTTACGGTCAATTATTATTTATGAAAAGTGAATATTAATCTTATTGGAACTTTAGTTCTTTACGCCAGGTTATGTTTGAGCGACCAGGAGCGCTATTCTGTACGCGGCATTGACAGTCGTCGGTATCGGTATTCTAACAACAGCCATCGGTTGCGCTGCCGACGGGGCTAATATAACGCTATTCTGTATGCCACTGCTTTCGACGCTCGGAATTGCAACCAAAAATTATCGGCATATAAGTGACGTCACTCGATTCGGTACATGTGGCCAATGAGCGATGAGGGAAACTGTCAAATTTGTAAACAAACAAAAGTTCACGTTGAAGATTAGAGGTTAACTGGGTAAATTATTCCTCAGGATATAGCCCAAAAAATGAAGAAGAAGATTAAAGGTTATATTTTGGTTTCGTTGGAAAGTAGGGTTATATAATTAGATAGTGATAGTGACATATTTTTTATCTGTTAGCATAAACGATACAATTCATGTTTATATTAACATTAACAACTTCAAAAACTCGAAATTAAGAGTTAACTGTATAAACCCTCTTCTTCTTTTTTCTATTCATATATATTAAGTCAATCACTAGATAGGGCACTATTTGGACTAGCCAAATATATATCAAGTATACATCATGTCAAAAGTAACTTCTGTCATTCTGATGATGATATTTATATCGAAACAATTGTCAATTTACTTGCAATTTACAGATTTTTACAAATATATTGTGGAGTCATTTAAAAACAGTTCGTTTCATTTAAAACCATATCGAAATTAAGAGTCAACTAGCATTGAAGAATTGATCTGGCGTTAACATATATCTCTTTTTTTTAAGTTTCAGAGATAGGATAAGAACAGATACTAATTATTTTAAAGGAGTTTCTTGTTCTATCAAAACTCAGCGTTATAATACCGCTCAGAGGGATCATTTGATTCAGTACATTCAAATTTTACTGAAGGGAAATTTTGTGTAAAAGATGGAAAGGACTTATAAAACACTAGATTAGACACTATACACAATATAGTTACTCTTCAAATATTAAAAAGTCACTTAAATAATCCGCAATTCCAGCCAAACATGAACAAATAATGAAAATTTCCTTTCAACGGAAATCGATAACGGTTACCGTGGGGCTCTTTAGATCACGGTAAACATAACGATTCTCATCGACTCGGTCGGTTAAAAGGTATACAGAATGCCGCACATGCGACTTACCGACGGCTGTCGATAACTGAGTCTTACCGATACCGATTTCTCTCCGAAATGAGTTACAGAATAGCGCTCCAGGGGTCGCGACGCAAAAGATCTGACCGTTACGCGTTACGTTGCGCTACGTTATGTTACATTGCTTCGTTATGTGCCTTGCTTTTGCGTGCTTGTGCCTCCTTAGTATCTCTCTCGTTTACGAAGCAGCGATTCATAATAATAAATATGCTCCTGCCCGGATTCGAACCCGGGCCGCCCGCGTGCAATGCGAGCATTCTAACTACTGAACCACCGATGCTATATTGAAATTCTATGCAAAGCTGGTATTCGCAGTGCTAGTGATCTACTTGAATTTGTTCGGATACATTTTTACCATTATTTCCATAATTTTTTTTGCGCGATTAAGGGGTCTAGCTACTTTTCGAAATACAGGGTGTTCAAGTGTTCAAGTGCGATATGGACAATCCACACGAGTCGAGCAGCATATTTTTTCTACGACCCACTTAGGAAAAAATCTAGAAAATAAAAATTTCTATAAACTGTAATATAACTTCAAATTAAAAATTTAACAATTCAATTTTATGTTTCCACTAATTTTGTGGTAAACGAATTTGTATAATGCTACGGTTTCCTTTTTTAAATATACGATGCTGTTATAAGTAGATGTTGCCAGTCGGACTCCCTCATGGAGGGTACCGTACCATTATCTATAATAATGAATATTCGGCTAAATATTTCAAACGTCTACCTGTTGTCGTTATTAATATCAAGCAGAATGATTATTTAAAAATAAAATTAACAATAAAAAAAAAATCCTCGCGGGGAATCGAACCCGGGTCTACCGCGTGAGAGTCTGGTGTGCTTACTACTCAACCACCAAAGAATATGCAAATTGTTTATCTATAACGTCAGATGTATTACATAACTTTTGCTTAAAAGGAACTAAAGTTCCTACCGTGTGTCCCGCGACACGTTCTACCTTTTTTTGTTTTATTTATATGAATAATACAAAAACATGCATGAATACACGGAAAACATCAGTATTTTGAAAGTTCTCAAGTATTTTCAGTTAGAAAACGAAGCTGGTACTTATTAATTGCATAGCCTTCTCGAATTTGGCTAAATACAATCCTGATGATCTTATTTATCAAATTTAAGGTTAGCTATATGTCAAAATAGCAAATAAAATAAACGACATGCCTAAAACCCGGATATACGTCACAATCGATGACGCACACCAAGAAAGGTATTATTTTAACTTATATATGTATATGTATATATAATCAGAACCTTAATGTACCCTAAGGTGTTAAGAATTTTTAAACTATGTACAAATTTAGCCCATTCCCGTTTATTTCCAGCCTTTAACTTCGGCTCCTGCCGATTTAGTCCACGCTCTTTTAGGATTTCCGCTACTGCATCTTACCAGGTTTTTCGTGGTCTTCCCCTTGGTCGCCTTCCACATGCCACCTTTCTATGCTTCTTCCCAGGGGCTCTACTTCTAGCTGTTCTCTTATATAATAATTTCCAATTTTGTCCCTTATTGTGATCTCCAATACACTGCTCTTAGATACTTCATCTCAACCGTTTGTAATTTTCTTTTTGTCTCTTTCGTAAGCACCCAGCTTTCACTCCCATACGTTAAAGTGTAGTACTAAGGTTAATTTATTGAGAAGGGCAAGGAAAATTATTGAAGAAGCTATACAGAAGGGGTAGGGTAGATAACCAATCCAATTTTTACATCAAGTTTTACATACGTTGCAGTAAAATATTAGGGTAATTTTCGATATGAAAACTTCTGTTTACTTTTAGTTTATGCTATACCCAAGCCTCAAATGTAAATAAAGAAGAATTTAAACATATATTTGTATTTTCTTCATATCCTGAAATTATTAACAAATTGTACATAAACTACTTATATAATAACCTTCATTTCTCATAATAATGTGACTATCGCCATTGCCTGAAGGCAATGATGACTCGTAATGTAGTCATGGCTTGGTGCCTCATTGGCCACGACAACTGCAAGCTTTCCAATACAAATTTCGCGTAATTGTCAATTTGCACAAAATGTCTGAAGACGAATTTCAGAACTCGCTCCCAATCTAGTACAACTTTTATTGGTGTGATTGAGGTTTACTAAAATGCTCCTAAAATGGGGTCACAACACAACACCTTGAGTGTAAGAGTTATACTTGGGTACAAAGTGAGCGTTCATATAACATTTAACACACTCTACACCATAACGCACCACAAGAAGCGCTTACCCCCGAAAAATCGGCAACTACCACTAAAGGTGTAACATTTTATTAGAAATTTAAGTACTGACGGGACTCTCTATGTGGCAGCACCCTCGCGCCTTCAGAGATCCCCTACCCTGCTTACCCCGTCGTCTGACTGATTGACACGTACACTTGTCTCACTCTTTATGACATTAAGTCATTGTTACCTAATTAGTAAATATTAGTTATAGATGTGAAAGGTAATAGTATAATACTATTATAACGCCTTACAGAGTCTGAAAATCAAAGAACAAAGACCGTTCACTTAGAAGCAACAACTACTTCCCTGGCTATATGCTACGAAGGACATTGACTTACACTTCAAAGTTAAACGTGGATGGTATATCTGCAAGATAGAACCAACTCTCTTAGTTTGCAGTCGAAAGGACAATATCACTTATACCTAGACCGCTTTCGGCGTAGGTATGCATAAAGTATGTATATGGATACAGATCGCTAAATATCTTTTTAAAACTTCAGCTGATGCATTCACCCTATATTGTTGCAGAATCCAAGTTACCACTACCCTGTAAAATTAATCGTGCTAAAATTGATTTTTCTCTTCTACTACACGGAACCGAAAGAGAATCGGCAAGGCAACCACCAAAGCACACTGGTGCATTTGTCGGAACGATTCGGCTATTCTCCCCTACTTCGCGGACGTTCGTATTAGGTGTTCTTCTCTGTCATAGAGATCGGAACAGCTAGTTCCATTTCAAAAACATAAAATTATTTCTCTCTCGTCTCTCTTTTCAAATATTGGTATATAAGATGATATAATAATTTAATTAAATCATTAGTTAATTTATGGTAAAAACAGTAACTGAAAACTTCATACAGTTATAGGTATACATACCTTGGTAGGTATAGTCTATTCCTAGATATTTCGCTTTAATTTAACAACACCAATATAATTGATTCAAGAGAAAACCCACAGCAAGTATTCATTAATCTAACAATAGCAGAATATCTTATCTTACTGATTTCTTCGACTTGGATTTGTGTAATTTTTATGTTTGAATTGATATTCTTTGGGTTTCAGTAATTTTAGTGTAGATATTGTTTTAAGCTTTGCTGTTTGTTGTATTATTGCCTCTCAATCACCTGATAGCACGCTATTAGATTTTGAGGATCAAACTGCAGTACGTAGGTACCTAGGTACATATATATACTTGTTTCACTTTCATTGTTTCCTTTCCAATAAGTACTTGTTTCTCCAAAAATATAGTTAATAAAAAAGGTATACAAACAATACCGTCTTTGTCTCTCCTGTGAATTTTTCATGTTGCTTCTTTGCTTCTCTACTAGGTATCTACGCATTGCAGCTTGGCCTTTATTTTTTTCAGTTTATTTATGTTTTTCAGTTTACCTACTGGATCTGTAAGTAATTTTAAGTATTTTCTTGTGTGTGCCAGTTTGACTTTTTTTCAAAAAGTATTGTGACCATCACTGTGTATTTGTATTATTGTTTTTAAGATATTAATAGATAGATAGTAATTTTTAATCAAAATCTATCTTAAAATTCATCTTCCATTAAAGAATTTCCAGCAGTTCTTTGGGAACATTTTGGAGGTAACTGCTCATCTCTAGCTGCGTGGTGTCCATGATTTGATATTTTTTCAGTCAGTTAGTGTTGTGCGGGTATAAGACATAGTCTATCGGTCAGCTCGACTAATTTTTAGTGATTGTTACTGTTTTTTGCGGAAATTAGTGATATTAGTGCTCTAATTTCTTGGTGATTCGCTTAGGTAGGTGAATTTAAGTTGTGTTTATGTGAGCAGATTGGTTAGAATATGGTGAAACACGAGTTTATTCATTGTATACCTCCCACGCCGGTCTTTTGGAACTGTCAATATTTGGAAAATCATGAGATTTAGTAGACCTTCCAAACACACAGTTTATCCGTAAAATGGCAAGATGAAAGAATCAATGTTTGTTTTTGAATCTTTGTTTCAAGCATCGATTTTTTATCCATTATTTCTTATATTCATATAAATGACTCACCTAAAATCGTTTTGTTTTTATTTTTATTTATATTTGTGATGCGTTACTTCCTGTATTAAAAAGTACCTATCTAGTTAACATTCATATAGCAGAATCAAAAGAGCTTACGTTACTTCCCCTAAGGAAATACATTTATTCTTTCTTCAAACAACTTCAGTACATTCTTGCTCATTTATAGCACAGTTGTTGAACAAATTTAGAATGTGAATTATGGCATTTTGCTTATTTTTTTGCGAAAAGCCATATAAGGTATTTGTGAAAACTTATGCTTGGATATTATCTAAGCAAAAAATTTTTATAGAAACTAGGGGTGTGGATTGGTGCCCGACATAACATAACTTAGCTATTAAATTATATACAATTCATAGACACTTTTACTGAACATCTGTAATATTTTATATTTTACCGAGCAAATATTTCCCACAATATTCCAAGAAAGTGAAAAGATACCGAGTCAACGAAATATTGTGAAATGTACTTTACCATTACGATTAACTACATAAAAAACATTAGAAATTGTTCTCCCATATAAAAAGCATTGCTGTATGCTCCCATCTGAATGTGAATTCCACTATACATGTAGGTACTCAAAAAGGTTAAACTTTACTTTTAAAGTCGGTACTTAATAAGTAAGTTTCTTCCTGGTAGTACTCCCATGAATATTAAACCCACAACCTTCTTTATAGTTTACGGTCAGGTAATTTGTTGAAATAAGGATGCGTGTAGAATTCACAATAATAAACACCTGGTGGATATTTTAAAGGCAGGTGGTAAAATCGGCCTAACCTAAACTTGTGAAAAGAAAAACAGATGCTGTGTTTTTATCTCGAGAGCATACGGCTACTTTTGTGTATGTAGGAACAAACGTGAAACTGAGCGAGTTTTGGTTAGAATTAATAGGCCTGTCAAGAGACTTGTGCGGGTAAAGCGAAATGTGACGAAATAAAAAGTAGTTACTAGTAATAGTTTGTTATAAACAAAAAAAAATGCCTATATCTATTCTACACTACTAAGATATACGAGAGTGGTCTTTTATATTTTGCATAACAATATGTCCCCCTAAGTTGGAATCATATGGAAAACTCTTTTATTATTAATTTTAGGAAAAAAAGTATTCGCCTTAAAACTTTTTACATTATCTAAAACCTATTACTATACAGACATTAAATATCAAATTTTTCAGTACGAGGTAAAGTACCTACCTTTAAATTTGACAATTTCGAAAAATGTTACTAAAAAAAGTTATGGATATGTCGAAGCATTAGTGTGAGTAAAAATAAAATTTATTTGTTTCTAACCTTAATATGATGTTAATTTTATAACTTAGTGTTTGAATGTATTTTATTATTTGCACTTATTTCGCGTTTTAAATGCAAAATTATTAAAAAACATGGAAAACCTAAAAGATTATCATATGTTTCGTAATCACAAGAGATAAATGTTCATTCAAAATAGAAACATTAGTAAATAATAAAATAATCTGAAGTCTCAATTTAAATGAATGTAATTAGGTACATATTTAATCGTAGTTTTTAATTCTGATCAACTTTTTTTAGTAACATTTTGCGATATTGTCAAATTTAAAGGTAGGTACTTTGATCTTGAGTGAAACTAATATTTTTTGATAAACCTCGTATACAACTAAGAAATTTGATATTTGATGACTGTATTCTAGGTTTTAAATAATGCATTACTTTTTATGAGGAATAACTTTCTTCCTAAAATTAATAATAATGAAGTTTTCCATAATAATATGATTTCACCTTAGTTTAATTCAATTTCATTGTACTATAGCTAGAAAAAACAGTACTTAGATAACTTTATCTACGACCACCTTTAATTCATTTACGAACAAAAAAAATCATACATTATACATACGTTAAAAACGAGGTTAAAAAGCGTGCGTAAATGAACAACGCTTTTTATATGGGACTTTCATTATAACACCCAAAAGCGTGCGTAAATGACAAATGCGAGGACAACTGCTTTTTAAATGGGGTTTTCATTTGAACACTCTTTTTTAGCTACGTAATTATCTAGTTGCCTTGAATTTAGTCGTTTGTTGTATAAACTTTTGTGCTGTCAGTAAATTTGACAGAAGTGTCAGACCGAGTGTCAGACATAGTGAAAAATATTTTCTGTTATATTTAAAATTTTAAATACGCTTATTTTAAATGGAAGAAACTCGAGAAGAATGCATTTCTTCCGATTGCACACCATTAAAATTGGAATTCGTTGTGTATATACAGGGTGGGGCAATCTTCTGACATTAGAGGATTACATCGTTGTGGTGATAGATAGAGCTTTATAGTTTTGTGTGAGCTAATATAGTTACTGAGAGCACATTTTGAAAATACTTTCGATTCTACAGGGTGTTCCAAAACCACGTAGCAGCACAAACTTACATTTTTTTAAATGAAACGTACTATATTTTCTTCAAGATTCGAAAAGATCTCACCGAGAGCGTTACAAAAATATAGCACACTAATATATTATAAGGGTGTTTTACAAAGATATGGCCAATTATTAGCAAAAAAGACCTCCTCTTTAACACTCTGCAGAACAGTAAATTAAAATAAATCAACAGGTCTTTGTGCTCAAATGTCATACACACATCATTGGCTGTGCTCAGTATTAATTAATTTTTTCATCTGTGACTTCTTTAATACAGGGTGAAACAAAACGCAAATCAAGCAATATCTCAAAATTTTTAAACGAATCACCCTATAAGTCTTTTTACAATTTGTTAGTACAATTAATAAACTTTCAAACGATGTAGTAAACTTAGGGCATTAGTTAATGGAAAATCGTAGATATTTTATGATAATGGTCAAAAACAAGTATTTTACATAAACAAATTAAATGGTATTAAATTTTTACATGCAACATCTTGTGAATTTTAACATTTCTAAGGCAAATCGTAATTTTGGATGCATCTAAAATATCTTTGACTTCTACTCTTACCATTACAGGAAGGAAAGAAGGAATTATGTTGAAAGAAATATTTTTGTTTACTGTAAGTAGGCTAATGTCATTATAGTAGGTACTGATGAATATAAAAGCAGTTTGTAGTCTTTACGAAATAATTACTCAAGTCACCACAAACAGTATATCTTAGTTATGTAAAATGCAAGCTTGTAATTCATTTTCCAACTTTTTCTATTTTTGAAAAACTAACAATTATGAAAACCAATATTATAAGAACACTCACATTTACATAAATGAACATTGACATTCTATAAAAAGTATAGTAGTTTATGCTAAGTGTTCAAAATGGCGATCATTGACTTCCATACAATTATTTTCAAAAACGAGGATCTTACTCTTTCCAACATAGCTGGAGTTATTGTGGAAAATGCGTATCGTTTGATACACAAGTTGCTTGATGTATCCCCATAAAAAGAATAAGAAGAAATCCATCGGTGTGAGATCTGGAGATCGAGGAGGCCACGAAATTGGTCCACCACGTCCAATTCATCTGTCGGTAAAATTTCTGGTATACAGATGCTCCATTTTGTTGGAAACACAAGTTAACTATTGTGTTTGAATCAACTTCCCAAACACAAACGAAGAATACAGCAATATTTCTTTGACATTTATTAGTAGATACTATTTTGATAGTAGCCCATTTGATATAATCAAAAATATGGCTTGATTATGTTTCGCCCATTCTCAAACAAGCCTATAATAACAATTCTTGAAAGTGAAACATGAATAAATATGAAATTTTTGGTAATTCCAGGTAGGTACCTAAGGTATTAGAAAACATTTTATTTCATTGATTAGATGTTGTAGATGCATCCAAAATTAAGATTAAAATATATGCCTTAGAAATGTTAAAATTTACAAGAGGTTGCATTTAAAAATTTAATACTATTTAATTTGTGTATGTAAATTACTTGTTTTTGACCGTTATCATAAAATATCTACGATTTTCCATTAACTAATGCCCTAAGTTTACTACATCGTTTGAAAGTTTATTAATTGTACTAACAAATTGTAAAAAGACTTATAGGGTGATTCATTTAAAAATTTTGAGATATTGCTTGATTTGCGTTTTGTTTCACCCTGTATTAAAGAAGCCACCGATAAAAAAGTAATTAATACTGACCACAGCCAATGATGTGTGTATGACATTTGAACACAAAGACCTGTTGATTTATTTTAATTTACTGTTCTGCAGAGTGTTAAAGAGGAGGTCTTTTTTGCGAATAATTGGCCATATCTTTGTAAATACCCTTATAATATATTAGTGTGCTATATTTTTGTAACGCTCTCGGTGAGATCTTTTCGATTCTTGAACAAAATATAGTACGTTCCATTTAAAAAAATGTAAGTTTGTGATGCTACGTGGTTTTGGAACACCCTGTAGAATCGAAAGTATTTTCAAAATGTGCCCTCAGTAACTGTATTAGCTCACACAAAACTATAAAGTTGTATCTATCACCACAACGATGTAATCCTCCGATGTCAGAAGATTGCCCCACCCTGTATATATTTGTTTTGTTTTTTAACCTATTCAGAGCACATTTTTTTATTTTTTCTTCATGTGGTCGTAGATAAAGTTTTGTATGACACTTGTGCGTGAAGTACTTTTGCAAACGAGTTGTGAAAATGCAAAGTGCGAAAAAGGCACTCGCTACGTTCGTGCCTTGCATTTTCGCAACTCGTGCGCAAAAGTATAACTTCACACACTTGTATCATAAATAACTATTTCAACACTTTTGTTTCTTAAAGCACTCTCCGAAGTGCTTACGCATTTTTGCATAATTTGGAAACAATTCTGGAAGCAGATATTCCACTCGCATTTTTTATCAGCGTAAAAGTGGCCACGAGTTCACTACTAGAACCGCAAGGCGCTCCCCTAGTCGCCATTGGTAGTTTAACAATACTTATCCTTCGTGGATGGCCGGGATTGTTGGTATCTCAAGCCTCAATATTTTCTTCTTGTCCACAAGGATAGTGTGGCTTTGCTATTGTAGGAAAGTGGAGGAAGTGGATCAAATTTCCTCCTTCTAGAAGACTTTCACCATTTTGATGGGGCTAACAGACACCTGTGTCCTTTGGCTTCAACTGTGAACATTTTCCAACGTCTTTTGGAAGATATTATATGCAGCCCTTCATGATTAGGTCCATGATGAGGTTGTCTGCATGCGCTTGCAGCTCTACCCCTATTCTTTCCATATATTTAAATTCTTGTAAACCGAGTTGTAAACCAAATAAAATATTAATATGTTTTAATAAAAAACTCAGTTTTGTACGAGGTTCTGTATAATAAAGGTCAACAGCACGAATAAAAATAGCATAAACTAAGCATTGCGTAACAATTTGAATTTAACGATTTGACTACAGATTTGCAAGAAAGTCGTAAATAATTCGAAGTAATATTCAGAACAATGATTCATTCCATACGATCAACTGTGATTTTAATAGATCCTGTAATGGGTACATTTTAAAATATGATCTAATGGAACAGTCTTCTTTATTTAGGAATGTTGAAATTTATAAAGCGTTTTTAAATTTTTAACTAATAAATGGGAATTATAACAATAGGCCAGTCAAATTTAGTCCAAAAAAAGCTGGATATCATTTTAATGCCTTCTGTTGGACCTAAATGCGTGTGATATGAGTTTACACCATCCCTGTTCGTGAGCAAAACTTTTGAATGCCAAATTTTTGCACTTTTTTTTCCAATTATTGTTTGCAGCTCAAAAACGAAAAATACCTATCATTCCATTCAATATTGAAGGCGGTTAAATTTTGCATCGTTTGAACATCTAAAATTGTAAATTCAGTTCAATGATTAAAGCTTGGAAACCGGGAAAATTTCTCATTTCATTGGTAAACCTAGAGATACAATCAAGGATACAATTATTGACATAAACAACACGTGGTATGCGATGGGAGGGATCCAATATTACTTGTTACTTGTTCTTTCTGTTATTTTAAAGGTAAATAAGTCAAATTTTTCCGTTGTGTCAGATAGGGACCAGACTTCATTTAAATCTTAATAATCTTCATAACGGTAGTTGGAATGCTACCGAAACGTCGAAATAAAAAGAAAAAAAAATACAAAAAATATTGTGGTTTAATTTGCGATGAAACAACAAAAATAATAATGAATACACCACAAAGAACATACAGAAGATGTAACACCTCAACCTGGTCAGTGCAAAAGAATTGCAAGGCTGAAGAAGGCGCCCAAAGAAAAGGAAAATGTGGCTAAGAAATCTATTTTCTCTGATTTATTTTCACCAGTTGTTATTCCTACATAGAGTGGTTTGGCAATTCAAATATTAAACATTTCTCTCCAAATATGTTGACTACGTCTCGGACTACGTTAAGCAATACTACAACCATGGTTTTTAATGATTACCAACCGTAAAAGCAAGCAATCTTTGACAAACGTTGTGTTCACTGAAATGTTGACTTAAACATGCTGAAAGATCGAATAATCTCCATGCTGCATAAGAAATTAATACAGCAACGGTTTGAAATGAGACAATTAAGGTGCTGAAGATGCTGTCACTCTCAGCAGATATAGTTGAGTATTGTCAATTTGAAGATGTTACCGACGAAGAGAACATCTCGGTATTTTCCCAATATATTGTTCCTTGAACAGAATTACAAGGTGCCTATTTAAAACTAACACAAAACAGCATCTAACTAGTATTAACTTTTATTTATTTTTTTCAGCCCATTTTGGCTTTCGACATCCCGGCCATGCTTCTAGGAGCCCTCTGCTTCGCCCTCGTCGCCGCGAGTGTTTTCGCCGACGATGACACCACCGCCGGCCCTGTTTTTCTTAAGGAACCCCCGAATCGTGTCGATTTTTCGAATACTACGGGAGCTGTAGTGGAATGTAGTGCGCGTGGTAATCCCCCGCCGGATATAATTTGGGTGCGCGCAGACGGCAGCGCCGTTGGTGACGTACCAGGATTACGACAGGTTCTTGCTAACGGAAATTTGGTGTTTCCTCCATTCAGAGCTGAGGATTATCGTCAAGAGGTTCACGCCCAGGTGTATGCTTGTCTTGCCAAGAATACCGAAGGATCTATCAATTCTAGGGATGTCAACGTTAGAGCTGGTAAGCTAGGGTTGAAATATTTCCAATTAACCATTTTTTTTTAATGAGTTAACGTTGTACGCGAACGATTAAGCATAAACCAGAAAGATTTTAATAACATTCTTATAGACTCAGGAGCAATTTTTAGATTCATTTTCATCGTGTTTATCAATTTCCTTGTTGTGTTTTCCAATAAATTCTTCATTAGTTCTTAATTTATGTTTTGCCATTATCGCTGATGCTATTTTCACTTATTTTGATCTCCGGAGGTATCTAGCACATTTTGCTTTGTGCTGATATATACAGATTGGGAAAAAGTTTAATCGGGCATACGATTTACACAAGTACGACAAGGATAATATGAGAAAAACTATTTGAAAGAGAGAGAATAATAATTGTGGGCAGTTGGCGTTGGGCGTATTTAGTTCCAGAGGCTGTAAGACTGTTCATGCGCAGATTAATTTGTACAAATGATATTTTGTGTAAAATAGGGGGGCGATGAACATTCTTCCAGCCTCTTGAACTAAATACACCCATCGCCAACTGCCCACAATTATTCTTCTCTCTCTTTCAAGTAGTTATTCTCTTAGTATCCTTGTCGTACTTGTGTAAATCGTATGCCCGATTAAACTTTTCCCAATATGTATATACTTTTTCTTAGTAGGTACGTCTTTTAGTATCTCTTACTCATTTTATCTTTTATTATTACTGATTAATTAATGTCTGCAGCATATTATTCATCACGTTCTCTTGAATTACATCCAAAACCGAGTCCAAAACGCGAATGACTCCAAAAATTGAGATGACTTTTAGAACAATAGTGTTCAAAAGTTATTAACCGTTGTTTTCTAGTTTTATATGCAAAATATAAAATAATTTCCTCGTAAAACTAACAAAGCTTTGCGTTTCAAATTAAAATTAACGGTATCAGCGGCAGTTTTCATACTTGACGTTTCATAGCCAGATGTTTTATATTATGAACATACAAAACATATGCTTTCCATGCATGAAGACCATATTTCTATGTTTGATCTAGAAGTTAGTAAGACCAGCGAATAATGGATATCATTATTTTTCAGTGTATAATGATAATGAACAAATAATAGATATGTATGTCGTGGATAATAGTATATTATTCAACGAGCATATTATGATGGTTATTATTCACGAGGTAAGCTTGCCAAACGTCAGTTTTTCAATCGGACATTCCGTTATTTTTTTAGGTGTCTGTTATTTTGAAAGGTATTTCGAAATTCTAAGTCCCGTACTGTGAACGCTGGCAACGTGGCTTTGCAATGCAGTGCACACTGATATCTGCCGAAAACTACGAACTTATTCTTCTAGAAAACCAGGTTCCTCTCTTGCTAACGACTAATAAAAAAAATGCCCATTTCTTTGGTATTTATTTTTGTTTGTTGTTTTTATTTTTGTTTTTAGTGTATTAAAATTTTATTTAGTTTTCAATCATTGATCAAGCAATATCATTCGCAAACAACGTTTCTTATTAAAGTTATCGTTTTATTAATAATATGAATTTAATATATTTCCAGGATTTTTACAGAAATTAGTGTGACAAATAATAATATATGCTTAGAAAATATTATTTATGGATGATAATTATTTTAAAATATCTATATTCGCTTCAATTTTTTTATATTTAACCTAGCTGCGCAGTGGACTAGAAAAATATACATCGCAAAAAAGTGAAAATATAAATTTACACTCTTTCCTATATTTATAATATTTTTCCATTGTGATGGTACTAAAATTAATAAAAAAAAAAACAATAAAAACATTCGAGAGCCGCTGGTTTTGTATATAATTTGACACAATTTGAAGTGATTTTTTTTCTGTATTTTTATTATCAAACCACGTTAACCGTATACGGGGTGATTCATTAAGAATGTCCAATCTCTGAACTGTGGATTCTAGACCTCAAAATATGATGATTCTGCTCAACATGCCTTATGCAAATATTGCTAGTTTCCGAGATACGGGATGTTAAAAGTTTAAATTTGATTTTCGCAATAATTTTTTATGTTTTCACAATTTCTCTTTGAAAATTGGCAATTTTACGTTTTTTGGCATGAGGAATCATAAATTGCACTCTAATTTAACATTGCTAATAGAGGGCGCTAGTTACACTTGTTTGTGTTAATTAAATCAAAGTAAACTTTTTTTGGCCTAAACTTGCAACTAAAATATTAAAAAAATATTAAAAAGCGTTAAATTCTCCAAAAAAAATTACTCTTCTTTGATTCGTGTAACTCAATCGGTTATCCAGTTATTTGCTTCTAAAAAGTTCAATAAATTTTAATTTTTTCATAAAAAATTTTATTATTCCTTAAAAATATGTAACAATAACAAATTTGTAAACAAAAATAAAAAACTTCAAAGCAAATGCTCAAAATGCCTACCATTTACTTCAATACACTTTATGATCCGCTTTCGTAAAGATCTCTTAATATAAAATAATCCTTGTCTATAATTTTTAAATACATCCGCGGCTTCTTCTATTTTCCGTCGCAGTTGTGGAAGAGAAGTAATTTTTTCTTTGTAAACTAATGCCTTCATTTGCGAACAAATTGAAAAATCCAAATGATTGAAATCAGGGCCTCTTGGTGGCCAAGCAAACTCACTTCCACGACCAATCCATCGATGCGGAAACTGTTCGTTTAAGTATTGACGAACTTGTAAAGAATAATGTGGTGGTGCTCCGTCGTGCAAAAACCACATATTTTGTCTTAAAGCGGGAGGTATATCCTCTAGTAATTCGTGTAAATGTTCTTGAAGAAAATCTAAATAGAGGTCCATTTAAATTGGTTGGCAGTTCAAAAGGACCTATTAAATACCCACATATTACACCACACCAAATGTTAACCTTAAACTCGTGCTGAAAATGTGTTTCCCTCATAGCATGTGGATTTTCAGAATCCCACAAATGATATATTATTTTTATAATTAAATATTCCTCGTCTGGTAAATGTTGCCTCGTGAGTAAAAAGAATTGTATCCAGAAAATCTGGGTTAACATTTTGTTTATCTTGCAAAAAATGGGCAAATTGTAGACGCTTGGGTAAATCCGAGGTCAAATCTTGAGGTAATAAATTCTGAACAGGAGTGTAATGATATGGATGCAATTTTTCCCTTTTCAGTATTCTAAAAATAGATGATTGGCTTATACCTGTTTGCAGACTTAATCGGCGAGTACTGATATCTGGATTCTCCGCAACACAAATTAAAATTTCATCTTCTTCATCGGCAGTGATTTTTTTTGTAGCACTGTGCTCAGTTTTAGAGCGTAAAGACCCCGTTTCACCTAAGCAGCTTTAAAGATGTCGGTACAGTTTGTAATTGGGTTGCCTTCGATTTGGGTATAATTGTGAATTTCTTCGAGCCGCAGCTGGACCACTATAATT
Source organism: Galerucella pusilla (assembly GCA_910591695.1). Taxonomy (NCBI): domain Eukaryota; kingdom Metazoa; phylum Arthropoda; class Insecta; order Coleoptera; family Chrysomelidae; genus Galerucella; species Galerucella pusilla. The sequence continues at coordinate 119,445 of CAJUYI010000340.1, forward strand.
TGACTGAGCAAACACACAAATCATATCGCGCATCTCATTATTGGAAAAATCGTTATGCCTAGTCATTATTTGATAAATTTGCTTCGAAGTTTTTTATTTTTGTTTACAAATTTGTTATTGTTACATATTTAAGGAATAATAAAATTTTTTATGAATAATGAAAATTTATTGAACTTTTTAGAAGCAAATAACTCGATAACCGATTGAGTTACACGATGAATCAAAGAGGAGTAACTTTTTTTTGTAGAATTTAACGCTTTTTAATATTTTATTATTATTTTAGTTGTACTTAAGTTTAGCCCAAAAAAGTTTTCTTTGATTTAATTAACACAAACAAGTGTAACTAGCGCCCTCTATTAGCAATGATAAATTAGAGTGCAAATTATGATTCCTCGTGCCAAAAAACGTTAAAGTTGCCAATTTTCAAAGAGAAATTGTGAACATAAAAAATTATTGCGAAAATCAAAATTTAAATTTAAACTAGCAATATTTACATGAGGCATGTTGAGCAGAATAATCATATTTTGAGGTCTAGAATCTACAGTTCAGAGATTCGACATTCTTAATGAATCACCCTGTATATCTGTCGCAATATCAAGACTGATTTTACCAAAAGCCTTGTGATACCAACAATCTTCGACTCTCGGGAACGCGAAGGGAAGAATGTGTCCAAAATAAAACAAAAACTTCCGGTTTTATTGGAAAAGACACGAATTCTTATATAAAATTCTCACCTTTTAACAGAACCCCTCAACTATATGCGCAAAAAAGAAATAGAAAGGATAATTATTATTCAAATAGTAATAAATGTGAATAGGTAAATGTGCAATTTCTACTGTCTAGGTAAATTAAATTTATTTGTTAAATAGATGTGTACTTTTCGGTCAATCAAAAAAATTTCTTTAATTTGTTGTCTGGCAAAATTGTAGAGGTTTCATTTTCATTCTAGCTTGGATAAGACAGTGGTGATGCAGCCGCCTTTTAATTGTAACCAAAAGTGGCAAATTGTGTAGAAGAAAAGGGTTTAAAGAAAATATAAAATCAAGTCTTCTTTCAGTAAATATCCAAAAGATAATTAGTTTCGGTATAATTCCATCATCAGGTTTGAAGAAAAACAGTTTGTCACAAAGTGTGGTAAAAAATCGAGTAAAAAATGCAGTACGAGAAGGGAGGACTTTTTTTTGGATTCCAACCATATATATAATCAGAACCTTAATTTACCCTAAGGTATTAAGGTGTTTTCAATTGTGTACAAATTCAGCCCATTCCTGTTTATTACCAGCGTTTAACTTGGCCTCCTGCCGATTTAGTCCACACTCTCTCAGGATTTCCGCTACTGCATCATCCCAGGTTTTTCGTGGCCTTCCCCTTGGTCACCTTCCACATGCTTTTGTTTGCCGCCGAAAGCGCTTTGCAATTTTAAAATAAAAATTTTACACAGAATACAAAAATGTGTTCTTGAATATCACTTTTGCCTGTTGTTTGTTTTTCATGCGTACTAAGTGGCCATACCACCTTGACTGATTCCTTTCTATGCTTCTTTCCAGAGGTTCTTCTTCTAGCTGTTCTCTTATATAATCATTTCGAATTGTGTCCCTCCAGAAACTTCATCTCAACCGTTTATAATTTTCTTTTTGTTCCTTCGTAAGAACCCAGCTTTCACTCCCATACGTTAAAATTGGTTTAAAAACGGTTTTATAGACGGTTTTTGACACTTCTTTCTTGCGAATGAAAGTATTACTTATTGCATAATACAGATTGAAGACACTTTTAATGCGTCCATTAATTTCAGCGTTATTATTCCCTTCTTTATGTATTTTCACTCCCAAATATTTAAATGTACCTATTCTCCGTTTAGCTGTATTTTTACTTTGAAGAGCTTTTTTCCAGGTGTCTAGGTTTATTTGGAGATCTTTTTCGTTTTTAGCACATATCACTAAATCGCCAGCAAAGGCTCAGAGATCTGTATAAGTTCCATATTTCTATAACCCACTGTGAATTTCTTTACTTGATCTTTCACCTCTTTTATTATATCATCCATTATCACATTGAACAGTGTAGGACTCAAGAATCCCCCCTGCCTTAAACCCTCGCTTAAACCCTCTTGTGTAATAAACTCTTTAGATTGTAAGTTTCCGATTCTTACATAATTTCTCGTATTCTTGTATAAGTTGTATATACTCATTATACCCTCGATTAAACTCTGGTGTACTCCTCTCTTCTTCAGACTAGCCCATATTTGCAGTCTGGGGACACTGTCAAAAGCTTTCTCTATATCCAAAAAAGCAACATATATATTATTTCTACTATTTTTTTCAATTAACTGTCTCCCTGTAAAAATGTGATCCTGAACACATCTGCCCTTACGAAAAGCACTCTGTGATTCTTCTAGTTGATGTTCTATTGTGTTTTTTAGTCTTTTTTCAAGAATTATTTCATAAACTTTCAACACTGTACTTAATATCATAATGCCTCTATAGTTTGAACAGTCTCTATTATCTCCTTTCTAATATAGGGGTAATATGATTCCCAATTCCCATTTATTCGGTATTCTTCTTTCAGTATAGATTTTATTCAGTAAAAGAGTTAATTTTTCCATTCCATTTCTTCCAATTTCTTAGCATTTCCGATGTACCTGCAGCTTTTCCTCGTATTAGTAAGTTTATTACGAGGTTTATTGCTGCTTCAACTTCTAGGCTAGTAATTTCTTCAATTTTATTTAATCCATATTGAATGCCTTAATTCCAACCCAACATTCTTTGATTGGGTTTTCCGTTGAAGTATAATTCAAACCTGGGGAGTGGATACCTATTTATTTTAAAAAATATTACGATGTTCCCTTGTTCTATGAGACAATTGTCTAACTTTGATACGATTTCAGATTAAATTTAAAAGCTGCTCATTTTCTTCTATTATTTGATTGTATTTTTACTAGGAATACTTATCTCCTTTTTAAACCAATTTTGATAGTAGATACACTTATTCTGACACTTTTATATTCAAAATTCTTCATTGGTATTTTATGGACTTCTGTGTCTGTTAGGTAATTTACGACTTCCTTTTTCAATAAACGTAAATATGCCGTTTTTATGCGAAGGCGAATATAGCTTTCATAAAGGGAAACAGTTTCTTCTTATTCTTTGGTATTATTCAATAACATAATATTTAAATTGTTACTCAATAATACAAATTTCATTCATCAACGTAATCTCGCGTAAAATAGAAATAAAATTGTTACGAATCTAGCTCAAACACTTTTAGTAGGTAGTTAAGTGGGCTGGACAAACATAATTTTATAGTCGGGCCGCTCTTAGTTTACCACTTTCACATTAAAAAGTTATACCGATCAGCTGTTCGGCTCGACGGAAATTTCAGAAGTACTAGTATGTCCTAGAATTTGGAGAAAAAATTCTTACAAGAAAATCGGTCCTAAAAGAGTTATTAATAGTTATTTGTGTATCAAGAGCAGAAAGTAGTACTTTGTCAGTCGAGACAGAAAGTTGCCCGGTAATCTGTCGAGACTACCAAAGGACTTTCTGTTCGAAATACACACAAGATTTTTTCTACGATCACACCAAAATAAAAATTCTACAGTTTATATTGAAATAAGTACTATCTCTCTTTTATCTATAAATAGAATTAGGCGTGCGCCAAAGTTACTTTCTGCTTAAGAGCGCCAATAATGTCAAATTATGACAGCTCGCGGAAAACATCAACTTTGCAGTTGCTTTTCAAGGCACAAAAGACGATTTCCAATAGTGGTCATAGAAAAAAATGTTTTTGAGTCCATAGCTTTTTGCTTGGTGGCGCAATCTATCACTTACGAAATAACAATATAAATATAATATGGTAAAACGCATTTTGAGCATTTAAAATAGTTTGGTACGTTTTGTAAATTTCTTTTATTTTAGTTTTTTTTTCATCATGTAATGTTAATATAGTATATTACGTAACGTGTGCGGAAAGTGACATTTTTCACACGAGTGGGAAGTATTGTCTCACGAGCGCAGCCGAGCGAGTCCGGGCTCGATATTTTTTTTTTAATTTTAAATGAAATAAATAGATTATATTATATTATTATATGGACAAATCAACTTAGGAAATAAGCATTTCACATATACATATTAATTTGCGGAGTAAAAAGACTAGCATTTCAACATTCAATTTGACAGCTTTTTTATCCGCACACGTACGGATAAGATTTTTTTCCGTACGCGTATGAATAAAGGTCACTTTCCATAGAACTAGTCAGTGCGATATATGTCACTTTCCTATGTGGTCGTAGGAAAAATATTTTTGAGATGCGTTTTTACTTATTTTATTTTTGCAGCATGATTTTTCTCACAACTTACTGGGTGAGCCAACAATCATCAAATCTTTGGAATTAAAAGAGATATTACTTAGTTCGCGGTTTGGACACGTTAATGAGTAATTTCATTTCCCTTTTTGCAAGCTTGTTATAGTTATAGCATTTTATTTGAAATTTCTCTGAAAAAATCATAAATAGAGCTAGATGTAACGCCTTCTAGTTTTCGAATGGAAAAAAGTGTCATTTGTTTCTGGAATATACCTTAAATGCATTAGAGCCTACGTTTTTGAAAATCGGTTCAGGTATATGGAAGCTACATTCTTTAAAACAACATTTTTAATAATTCTCTTAGGTTCGATTTTCTCGAGGATTTTCTTCCCCAAATTCTAGGAAATACGGTTTCCGAGACACGACCGGTAGCCAACCTTAATGTAAGTTTTACGCAGCAATGAAGTACCTATGTCGAAAATTACTCTGAAATTTAACACGAAAGTTGTGCCAGAAATTGCCTCTGAAAATTTTCCTACTCGGCCAACAAACCCCTCCAACAATTTTTGTGGATTTTTGATCAGCATGCACAGACGGGGTATTTTTGTAACAACTGATCGAGCAGCTAATGTATGTAGATTTAGACCTTCAAACCTTAGCAAAACTGTAAACAAGCTCACTTTTATTAACCTAATGTTTATTTTCAACAATGAGATTTATTTAATTTTAAAAAATGACAAACAAGCAAGAACTTGTGATATTAGAAGTTGCGTAAAAGGCGATTAATGATAATGTCAAACAAACCGGTTTTACGGTTCAGCGCCGATTCTAGCGTAAAATTTTGTCTGGAGAATATAGAATTATAGAACTTATTTTTCGCGATAATTTTTGGTCGTGTCATACTTATAGCAAATGTAATTGAAGAAAATTTTCGACATAATTCTTAGCCGTGTAAAACGACTCTAAGACGTTATGGTAGATCTACAATTTTAATCTTTTAAATTTTGCTACTTCATTCATTAAATTGTTATGTTATGATTATTTTAAATAGTAGTAAATTCACATGCAAATTGCTATCGCTTAGGTAGGTACATTGCTTATCTCAAATAATTTGAGTTATAGCCATTGTTAAAATTTAAAATTATCTACTGATTTTGCATGGCAAGCTAAAAATGTTAATGTTATTAATCGAATAATGCAAAACAAACATTCTCTACAAATATGTTGATTTGCTACTAAAATATTTTTAAAAGTAATTCCTAGTAGTAGAGATAACAAAAATAGTCGATAATCTTGTCGACGACCGTAGACTAAACAAGATAGACAGATAGATTGATAGATAGATCCTTTGTCCAGCTACAAAATTGGTATGTTGACTGAAAATATTTGAAAAAGAGACATACATATTTACCAGTGGGGTGTATATATGGAAGATTCCTAGAAGATGTATTATAAAAAAAGCACTAGGAATTGTTGAAGACTGTGCCTTAAAGAGGACCTTTTTAGTTAAAGAAATAAAAGAAACAAGCTGCTTTTGCGAATAGAATAGTTCTTCCGAGAGTTCTTCCGCAAAGCAGAGTACAAAAATGTGAGGAGAAAAACTAGAAATATCGAGCAATGCAAAAGAGCTATGGGCTATTGGTGAAGGACAGTGTCTTCTGTCGTGAATATTTCAACTGTAAACCAAAGACAAACTCTCCTTTTGACAATAAACTGCATGGGGTCGGAATCAATGGTTTCCCTTCAAAGGACACACTGATAATGATATAACTGGCACTATACTAAATATTTCAAATGAGTTTGGATAGCATAATACCGGAGAAGATATTCTATGAGCGAGTGAATATCATCACCGATTGTTCGAAAACAAACCACACAAATTTTCTTTAGCATTGGTCGGTATACAGATTGCGAAAAAGCTTATCGAGCTTATCGATTACACAAGTACGACAAGGAAAATAATAATATCAGAAAAACAGCTTGAAAGAAAGAGAAAAATTGTGCGTGCGCATCGAGGCGTGTACTTAGGTCCAGGGGCTGGCAGAATGTTGATTGTCCCACTATTTTAACCGCTGTTGCTAGAAGCGCAAATGCTACAAAAATCTAATCGAAAATGGACATATACAAATAAACGAATATCATCAAAAATAAATATACCTAACTGACATTTGACATAACTAGTGACAGAATAACAGAAATAAAATGGTGACTTTCCAAAAGTTCCTAGAATTATTGGCCACCGATATGTTGAGTATTCAGCTGAAAAGTCATTTTAAATTTCAAGATATACGCTTCGGGGGTGTATACATAATTTTAATAAAGCAATATAGATGTTCGCAATGATCAAAAAACATGCGAAAATCTTATGTTTTGAAGGGTAGACCTTAACTGTCATTCTTGTCAGAAAAAACCACTTTTGTTGGCCACACTGACCTTAGACTGTACTCCTCTATTACCGTAAATTCGTACTTTATTTGTTTAATTTTGTGTCAGTGACAAGTTTAAAGCTGTGTTTTTCTATTTAACTGAACTGTCATCATTTCTGAGGTAATATCAGAGACATTATGGAAGAGGTTATATTATTATATTTTATGTTTTCATTGCAGATCAAAGAGAAAATAAGTCGGTATTGAAGATTTAAAATATTACTCAATACAAACGTACCTTCCCTGCAATTTTTGTAGATATCAAAAATAAAATAAAAACACGAATTCAGACCTAAAACTAAACAGTTAATTAAACGCTTGTTGTACTTTTTACAAATATCAACCATACCTATTATTCCAAAAATAAAAATATTAGGAGTCAAAATTTAGTTTAACAACACAAAATACTAAAGCACAATCAAAGAAAAAGCAAAAGTTTTACAAAAAACACACTGATAATAATTAAAACAGCAAAATAACACCACTTAAATATCAAATGGCTTATACGGCAGTTGTTTTACTCGTTGCTAAGATGACATTGACATTTCAGAGCGCCATTTATCGAATTCTACTTTTCCCAATACTCTGTAGACGTAGACCTACCTTTTCTATTAGGTCAGTTTTGAGCTATGACAGTGTCTTGAGTTGAAATTGCAAGATTATCGGCATAATATATGCTTGTCAATCAAATAGTCAATAAACAATCATTCTTATTTTGTTAATGCCAATTTTTATGTGTATTAGGAATTGATAGCAGTACTGGTAGTTGATGATTAACGCTTTCAAAGAATTTTTTTGTATCATTAATTAAGTTGAAAAATACATTCAGAATTCACTTCTAGTAAACATAATTAATTCGAACAGATGAAATACTTCTCGAATTAAGTGAAGTGCATGAAATAGTTGATGGTGAATTTTCCGAATGGCGAGACAAGCTCCTTTTTTTCTTCTCATTTTACTCAGCGACGACGTCAAATCCCCGGTCAAATCCTTTCTCGATGGTCTTAGTTTTATTTATTTAAGAATGCAGTTCGCAGTTAGTGGGTATAAAGAGGGAAAGAGAAAAAAAAGAGTATTTTATGATACACTGTGACAAAAAGGCGACTGAGGTTGCGTTTAATGCAGATGGGAAAATGTGTTAATGTTGAACTTGAAATTATCTATTTTTAGTTTTTAGTTCAACAAAGCGTAACGCCACAATTCATTGTTGGTTGAATGTTTACCTCATATATCCGAGACATGTTTTCATTCACTGCACTTCGATTTAATTCAATATACAGGGTGAATCATTTTCTGACATAGAATACCAAAAAACAACGTGGTTAATTACAACCGAGAAAAGGTAGTGACTTTCTCTATTGTTACTAATACATGGAGAATAAGAATCCAACATTTGCTATGTTTATTAATAAACTAGAAAAAATTGTTTCCAGTTTCCAGGACTATTATTACTGGAATAATGGCTTTACTATTGCTATTAATACTGGAATTGATAAGAATGGCACCAATCCATAGCTATTAATGCTATGATTATTAGTTTCATATAGAAGAATCGAAGCTTTCCATTGCTAATTTTTAAAAGTGATGACTTTCCCACTGGCTTAAATATTATTGATAATAAAAAGAAAGTAATACAAGATTTGATTTAACTATTGATACTGCTGGGACAATGCTGCTAGCTTTTTTTTCGGGCCGAGATGGGAAACTCATGTTCGACTGGGTCCTTAACCGGTACCCAGTCAGTCCCCACGGGAATGCCTACCAACCAAACCCACCTCAATCTCGCCGTTACTCCCGCCTTGGAATCACTACCCTAGCATACTTCAAGGCGGGCAGCTCTGGTTTCCCTTCATATCATGGAGCTAGTATTGAGAGGAGTCGCTACGCCTATCATAAAAGTGGTATCGGTTTCGCCATTTTACTCCCACTTCTCTGTCAACTTGACATTAGTATTGTTTTGTGGATGTGAATTGGGTATTTTTGGATTTTCTTTATGTTAGTGTCGTTTTTTTCTATTTTAATAATTGAACAATAATGGTTTCTTGTGCTTCACGAAGTTGTACAAGTAGAGACAGTGTAAATACGAAAAAATCATCAGGAACAACATATTATAGGTTAGTAAACAATCGAAAGGACTGTACTAGAAAATATTTCTTTGTGCTCCAATAAGTTTTATTCAACTTCATATTATATTTAATGTTTGTAGATTTCTTAGAACTCCATCAATAAAAGATATGTTGTTGATATTTGTAAAAAGAGGTTCTTGGCAGCCAACAAAATACCTACAGTGTTTCTATATTATCAATTTCACTAGTGAATATATGTTTATTGATTGAAAATCTAAATAGTCCGGCTCTGCCGACGACGCCATATTGCTCACATTACAATGTCACTCATGTGATACCACTTTCCTATTATAAGATAGTCGACTGTGTCATCTCCTCTTAATAGTAGCTCCATGCTTCATATCCTTCGCCTTTTACTAATGCTACTAGCTTGTCATACTCGTTGTCATGGCTAATCATTCCAGATTAGAAAGTAACGACTCAGATCCATGGGGCTCTTAAGACTATGATTATTGGTAAAATAGCAAAACTAACAACTCATTGTTGGCCGTTTCTGGAGTGGATCTATGTACAGTGAAACGCCATGGCGGATGGAAAATTAATACTGTTGCTGAAGGTTACATCGAAAGTTCGAAAGAGCAAAAGACAAATTTCAGAAACAATTTTTGGGCCAACAACCAAACAGGATTACAAGTTTATCAAAAGCATCAACTACTGTTGTAAAAACTCTAAAATCCTTTAATATTTTAAAGTGTAACAATTGCTCTTTTACCATTTATAATAAATGGTTTTGAACATAAAGGAGATTTTTCTTAGTGACCTCTCCTTCTTTCTGGAAAGGATATGATGAACGATGACCCAGGAGTACTCCTCGGGAGTACGCACGATGTGACCCTAAGTGCGGTGGGCCCAAACTTACCCTGCCTATTCTACAGATATAGATACAGAGATAGTTTTGAAAATAGTTATGCATTTTGAACAAAAATTTTTGATCTTACCATCACATGTTTTCATATAGAATTTTATTATGGTTTTGAACTTCTTTATGTCAACAAAATTGAGTGACTACGCTGTCATTATGACATGCCATCAGATAAAATGAATGTATGGTGTCAATGGATAGAGGGAAGACATATTTGATTCAGGATGTATTCATAATTATTTTATATTTTGTTACTACGGCATTTTTTGGATGTAAAGCTTGTCATGCAAAATCTCTTGATTCAAAAATAATTTTAGAACTTTAGTTCTTTATGTTAGGTTGGTCTGACCGTTACGTTACTTGGAGCGAGGGAGATCGCGACGCAAAAGATCTGACCGTTACGGTACGTTGTTACGTTATGTGCTTCCACAGTCTCAGAGCTAGTCTATCGGCGCAAAATGCTGATTGTCAGCATACATTGTATTATTAATTACAGTTAATAGAATACTTAATACTGTACTTTGTGCCAATCAACTTAATGATAAGATTTTTATAATTAATACTACTGTATATTTTTGTTAAATGAAGTTTCATCCAGAGTGAAATAAATTCTTATATTAATATGTGTATTTATTTATTGATTCAAAAAATTTGGTTATTGCTTAAAAGGAACTAAAGTTCTTACCGTGTGTCCCGCGACACGTTCTTCAATTTTAAATAGTGTTATGGTGAAGTGGTCTCCGAAGACCGGCACGTAGATTTTTATTAGGTTCGAGTTATCTCCGGAAAATGGTCTAATTGTATCCCGTTATTGTCACTATTTGGGGAAGTTTACTTGATGAAATTTCAGATGCCCTAATTTCAAGTTTTTTGTCTCGTTGAAGTAAAATATGCTTTACATTAATCTTTGAATGTTAAAAAAATGATGGAATTGAAATTAAGTATACATAAATAAGTTTAATGGGAGACTACTCGAACATGACCCTTTTCGAAAACTGGTAAGGGAGCGTCGAGGGGGGGCGTCCATTAATTATACGTGACGTGTTATTGAGAATTTTTAGACCCCCCTTGTATGTATGTATGTGTGATTTTTGGGGTGACATTCACTGAGAC
>CAJUYI010000340.1:135268-172990 GCA_910591695.1 Galerucella pusilla
ACCAGTGCAGTCTCCGTAGATCTGCCTGCCCGGTAGGCATGCTGACAGGGGTGGAGAGGTAGTCTCTCTAGGATTTCCGTTCTAATATGGTTATCAATAGCCTTTTCTTTTTCTTTTTCTTTGGTCTAAAGGATTTGGGGTTTGTTGTGTCCCTTTTTCCAGTTTTTGGAATGAAGGTTACTATTGCCCTTCTCCATGCTTCAGGTATATAACCCCCTTAGAAAGATATCGTAAGAATTTATCCCTCCCCTTATCTTCTGTGAGTTTCTTCAAAACTGCTATTTGGTCTGTAAACGTGCTGGATTATTGAGAAAAAAAAACTTGTTCTATTACTTTTATTGGAGACTACCAAAGACTAGTATTCGTGAATATTAACTCAATTTAAAATCACAATCATAAAAAAATATCAAACAGAAATTAAGAAAATATTTATTCTAATACAATCCATGGAGACCTGTTCACGGCCTCAAGAGTGACACTGGAACCAACATATATGTGTTTTCCAATAAAATCATCGGCTCCTTCAACAGAAGTACTATTTTCTCAGATTTGGCCATATTATAATCTAGAAATAATTTTTCACGCAATTTTAAACCGTTTTCTGCGAGAAAAATATACGGGATATTTACAGAAACCCCCTCCCCAAGTGGGATTTGGAAAGTTTTAGCATGATCCCCACTCCCTCTCCCCTTGAACTCCTCACGTAATTAATAGACGCCCCCTAATAACGTACGGTTCGGAGATAACTCGACCTCGACTTTAAATAGAAGCAAATATAATTTAACTAGAATGAATCAATAAAAAAAAGCAATTTGGGAAATTCTAGACGATTTTTCACTACTTTAGCGAACAACATAAACATTTTTCTACGAATTATTTCATATTTTAAAAGCTCCAGCCCATTTACTATATTTTTTATTGTTAATGGCATAAGTACTTTTTACGGCGATACATCATTTGTTAATAATTTTTAAAAATGATTTTCAATGTCCCCTGTATTGTCGATTAGCAAGTTTGGGTCTTCGTCATAGGCGTGCGCAGACTTTTTTATTAGGAGGGGCAAATATCAAATCGGAATATTTTGATGAAAAAACAAAGAGCCGTACACGCCGAAACATTGTTTTTGCACTCGATTTTGCATATTGCCGCCCTTCAATTTCTCGCAGTTCATTTTAAGAATGAAAAACCGCTTCCTTGTATCATTGAAAAAACGTTGAAATTTAAAAATTATAAAATGTTTTTAACGGTTTTTAATAGACTGATATTTTGGGAATTGGGGGGGGGGCATGGACCACCCTGCCTATGGCCTATGGTCTTCGTCCATTATTCTACTTGTTTTTCACATTAAACTCTATGGTGAAAATGGCATCCATTTAAAATAATGAGGCCTACACGGTCTGACACCTTCGATTCATGCATTACCTAACACAGTCCAATAAAAAATAAGATTTTCTTTTCTAGTTTTCTTTAAGTAAATAAAAAACTACAGTTTGGCAATGTTACAAAATGTTGTTTTACAACGTCATCGTCTTTTTACCGTAAATAAACCATATGAATACCTTAATGTTAATAATAAACTTATTCCTTTACTTTACAGTCGTTTCCCAATTCTACGACACTGATGTAAACAAAGAATACGCCATACGCGGCAACGCTGCCATTTTGAAATGCCAAATTCCTTCATTCGTTGCCGATTTCGTAACCGTCGTTTCATGGCATACAGATCAAAACGAAAATTTTTTCCCGGGCGCTCCTGACGGTACTTGAACAATAATTATTACTCTGCATAATATTATTTATCCTTTTCAGTGGTCCAACAATTTTACCAAACCGAAGTTAATAATGAGTACGTCATCCGTGGAAATGCTGCAGTTTTGAAATGTTCCATACCGTCTTTTATTGCGGATTTTGTCAGTGTCATTTCTTGGACTGACAGTGACAGAAATCAATTTGGACTTAACGAAGTTAATTATGGTACATAATATTAATACAGATACAATTGAAGAAAAATGATCCTATTTACTTTTAGAATATCACACAGTTATGCCGGTTACACACGTTGGTACTAACGACATTGCCAACCTGTGCAGCAGGAGTTACTGTTATTGGTTCTGAAAAATAAATAGATTATCCAAAATCCTTCTTAAATCATATTCCACCTGACCACAACATTGTTATCCAATTATATATCTGGAAAGTTTCAAAATACAACCAGGGACACTAACGTTTTATATTATTTTATGAGTATACAGTGTGGGCGTAAAAGAGGAGGGCGTTTTCAATTTTTTCATTTATTCATATTTTTTAACGAATGAAAAAGCAATCGCATAATTATAATGAGATTAGCACACCAGACTGACCCATCTATCTGTTATGGGTAGGGCCGCAACTGTCTCACTTCAATTTCATCATTATTCAAAAACTTAAGAGGGTCACAAATACAGGGTGAATCACGACCAACGGACGGACGGTTTATAGCGAAACGGTAAAAGTTTTAAAATGTTTGTCACTTTAGTGATTCATATAGACTATACTTATAATTTTGCGCACGAGTTGCGAAAACGCAACGAGTGCGCAAAAGTACTTCACGCACAAGTGTCATACAAAACTTTATCTACGACCACATGAAGAAAAAATAAAAAAATGTGCTCTTAAGGGGTTAAAAAACATAAAAATAAATTTTCTTTAAACAAATATAGGTATACCCTATTCTAATTTCAGGTGGTGTGCAATCCGAAAAATTGCATTCTTCTCGAGGAATTAAAATTTTAAATATAACTGAAAAACTTTTCACTATGTCTGACACTTCTGTCAAATTTACTGACAGCACAAAAGTTTATACAACAAACGACTAAATTCAAGGCAACTCGATAATTACGTAGCTAAAAAAGAGTGTTAAAATGAAAACCCCTTTTAAAAAGCATTGGTCATTTGCGCACGCTTTTGGGTGTTATAATGAAAGTCCCATATAAAAAGCGTTGTTCATTTACGCGCGCTTTTTAACGTATGTATAATGTATGATTTAACACATTTTTTTGGTTCGTAAATGACCAATTTTAAAGGTGGTCGTAGATAAAGTATAATACCTAGGTATAGGACTCCCTTGTACCATTCGAAAGAGGAACTTTTTTTGAATACAGTGAATTATTGAAATACAGGGTGATCATTTAAAATAAGCCCGATATTGCACATTGAATGATCTAATAATGAGACTGAAAATTCTGAACACCCTGTAAAGAGATGCTTAGTACTCAAGGAATACATTCAACGAATGTCCAACTATGTATTTAGATGTAAGAGAAAATTTGCTAGAATTTGTTATATCAATGAGTTATTATTTTTTTTCGGAATGTTCACATTTTTAAAAAAGTCAGCATAACTCGGAACTCGCTCGGAACCCTCTTTATTTAGGTAAAGGGAACCATTATGAAATGATATTTTATTTTTCAAGGGCAATCAGGAAATGCAATAAAATATAGGGTGTTCCATAAGAAAAAATATAACTTTGATACGTCACACTTGGAACATCCTGTATATTTAAAAATAATTTTAAAATGTGGCCTTTATGAATGTACAAACTACTAAAATGACAAACATTTTAAAACTTACACCGTTTCGCTATAAACCCCCTTCCCGTTGGTCGTGATTCACCCTGTATATCGATACCGCATCTGTCTCGACACCATAATACTGATACTGGTGCTGATACTATAACTACAAAAGGGCTCCGGTCTCCGAGATACATCCAATTTCTCTGTTTCGCATTACTTTTTTATGAGAAAAAATATCCTTCAAGCTAGACAATTATTTGATATCATGTATGTGATCCTTTTCTTCTCTAACGTCAAATAACCTGTCCATAATACTGAAACTAATTTGAAAATATGAAAACAAAGATACATTCACTCAATTTAGCTCATGTTATATAATGAGCAGCTGTTTATTTTCATTTTATTAATAACTTTTGAATACCAATAAGTCAACTTAATATATGATGACCTTGTTATGTAAATTTTCGAAATGTTCAGAATATCTTATGTTAAAATGTGCGACGCAGAGGACCTTCTAGAGACTGTATATTTTGCAAATAAATACGCTAGAATTATGGGCTCTGTTGATACCTTTTATATTTTTCTGTGGACCCCAACTATGCACTCTGACAACCGAGCTGACAACCTAATATTTGTCATAATTTTTCCTGATTAGTGTGTCTTGAGTTTGACTGGAATCATTTTGTTTAATGCCTCTATTTTCATTTTTATTTAAAAAAATGTGAGTAGGTATTGGGAAACCCCCAATGGTCGGGCATCTTTCATTCCAATTTGAACCATTACTTACGGATCACCCTGTATATCTAACCTTACATTGCAATAAATCTGACTTGTTACCCGACAATTTGTAGGAATTGCTGGATTACGCTTTCTCTGGCTATAAATTACTCTCCAAATCTTGTTTATACTATTCATAGTTAATTTGGAATAGCTATTTTAAGGTTATGTGTAATTAAATTAATTTTGCATAGTTTATCTTTTAATTTTTTGCCCAATATTGATTATCTCTTATATACCTACATACACGCAAATAGGTATTTAGTTTCCTGTTCTCCATTCACAACTACTATTTTTATCCCAACATCAACAAATAAGCATTCCCGGTCGATTTCAGGTGCCCCATCATTGATTACGTTTAGTAATGTTTACTTTTTCAGTGCTCTATATTGAAACCGTTCTGTTAAATTTCACAGGTGGATACCGATACCGTCAACTCTTTACAACCGGAAATTTTTTTTCTAGTTTTGGTAAATATTTGAATTACTATTATTAGGTTCTATCTTTATCGGTTTAACACGGATTGGAGTGTAATATTGGCGGATTTTAAGCTATTAAAAGCTGTTCATTTGCCGACGTTTAAAAATCATTAAAAAGCAATCTACAGGGTGGAACAAATTGATATATTTTTTAGGGTCATTCGAAAATAAATAATGATGGTAAACGGTTTTAGTTTTTTAAGTGTTGGGAGGTTTTTGGTAGGGGGAAAAACTTATGAGTCAGTGTCACCGACATGCGACATGCTAATGCTACGCCTTGACTGTGTCATCTGCGTGAAGGACTCTTTTTGGATGGGTAACTATAAAATTTTTATATGGGACTCGTTTGTGTGTAAAAAAAGCGTACGATAAAATTTTTAAAAAGGGGTCGGCGGTCTTCATGATTACCCATTTCTATACAATATATGTCCCCCTAAATTGGAATCATATGGAAGAAAAGTTATTCTTCATAAAAAGTTCTGCATTATATAATACCTGGAATACAGTCATCAAATGTCAAAAATTTTTAGTAGTATACGAGGTTTGTCAAAAAATATTAGTTTCACTCAAGAGTAAAGTACCTTTAAATTTCACAATAACGAAAAATGTTACTGAAAAAAGTGGATCAAAATTAAAAACTACGATCAAATATGTAATTACATTCATTTAAATTGAAACTTAGATTATTTTATTTTTTACCAATGTTTCTATTTTGGGTGAACATTTACCTCTTGTGATTACGAAACACATGATAATCTTTTAGGTTTTCCATGTTTTTTAATATTTTTTGCATTTAAAACGCGGAATAAGTGCATATTCATTTATTTTGTAAATAATAAAATACATTCAAATACTTAGTTACATCATATTGTAATTTTTTTCTTATTTATTTGTACTGTTTTTACCATGGGATAAAATTATACGCTCACTATGGCTAACTACCATTGATTTTTTGAAGATACACTTACACACTATAATAAAATTGATTTATATACACACTACTTTATGTACTAATTTATCTACACTCGGTATAATAATTGTCCGAATTTATTTTCAACACTATTTATATTCACTATCTGTTGATTCACTGTATACTGTATACACTGGATACTCCGACTCACTCGAAAACCCGCGTATATATATAGACCGTGGGCCCATGACACAACAAGAAGTGTCGATAGCATATGTTCGTATGCCCTTTTAGGGATATACTCAGACAGCCCGGGCAACCAGGAAAAAGTGTCTCCGAGCGTCTATGACCAGTCCTTGCACCTGCTATGACCTCTAGTTTCGGTTGAAAAAAGGGTTAAGTATTCGATGAACGAGGAGGCTCGGGCATGTGGATACATTATCGTATCTTGTAAAAATAACCGGGCGCTAGCCGGGTTGCATAGGTCTAGGTCGCTACCGGAAGGAGGCATACGAACCGGAAGTGGCAATTTTCCACTGGCGATGGGCGATAATCGAGGAAAGTATGCCCTATGGTGGAACGACTTCTTTCGACCAATTAACCACTATTCCGACCTTTGCATACGATTTCGGAGAGGGTATCTCGATTTATGGCAGCATCAACTTTCCGGACTAACCTATAAATAGTCGATAATTTATGTTCGTATGCCAATCTCGGGGCCGATAGACTACGACATTTTAATGAACAAAAGCTGGTTTGCATACGCCCAGGTCACTACCAGGAGGCATACGAGGCGGAAGTGCTAATTTTGCACTAAGATTTTTCGGGCATAAATTTTGATCATGTGGCTGTTTTTTATATAAAAAAGGTAAACATTATATTTTTTTTAAATGAAAATGACATTCAATGTATGAAAGCCAAATGTCGGGATAAAAAAATTTGTTTAACCCAATTCCCTAAAAGTTTGGCCAAAAAAAATGTTTTCTGATTTTCGCCCTGGCCACTAGAAATTTTCAAAAGATCTGAAAAAACTTGGGGTTACTACCAATCCCTCCTAGTTCCCACTAAAATCAAATAAATTTGTTTTTCAAAATATCAAAAGTACCTGGAATGAGCCATATCTAGGGCGGTTGACAGCTGCCAATAGTCTGTCAGAAGTCGAAAATGATAATTATTTGGGTCCGGGTGACTGTAAATAGTTATTCGTGTCCTTTCCACCGAAATAATGGTTTTTCTTTTTTTTTATAATGTTGGCACTGTGCAAATTGTATGTAAACCGTTATTTGAGATAAACTTTCACTTCTAGTAGCCGTGGACAAAATTTCAAAATTTCCTCAATTATCGACTATTTATAGATTAGACCGGAATGTTGATGTGGCCATAAATCGAGATGCCCTCTCCGAAATCGTATGCAAAGGTCGGAATAGTGGTTAATTGGTCGAAAGAAGTCGTTCTACCACAGGGCATACTTTCCTCGATTATCGCCTATCGCCAGTGGAAAATTGCCACTTCCGGTTCGTATGCCTCCGGTAGCGACTTAGACGCTAGCGCCCGGTTATTTTTACAAGATACGATAATGTATCCACATGCCCGAGCCTCCTCGTTCATCGAATGCTTAACCCTTTTTTCATAGACGCTCGGAGACACTTTTTCCTGGTTGCCCGGGCTGTCTGAGTATATCCCTAAAAGGGCATACGAACATATGCTATCGACACTTGTGGTGTCATGGGCCCACGGTCTAATAGTCCTCCACAACTCTAGAACTTTTTTGAATATACCGCCTTCTACGCTTTGAGAACAGTCTGGAATATCACCTGTTACTGTTAGAGAACCTTTCTAGAAAAGTCGCTTCCGCCAAAATTTATAGTTTGCGACAGGACCGGCTTCTGAATCACTGAGTTCGTAACAATATTAATGTTAGAAACAAACAAATATAATTTTTACTCATACTAATGCTTCGACAACTTTTTTTAGTAACATTTTTCGATATTGTCAAATTTAAAGGTACTTTACTCTTGACAAACCTCGTATACGACTAAAAAATTTTGATATTTGATGACTGTATTATAGGTTTTAGATGATGCAGAACTTTTTATGTCAAATCGAGTTCAGTTAGTTGCTCGTTTCGTATGAATATACAGATTTATACTTGATAGTCGGAAATAACAAATTTTGGAGAGAAAAGAAATACACAAAGTTTAATCAGAATTATTTTTAAACTTGTGCTCTTCCTCATTTTGCAGTATTAGTTTAGGAGTTTCCAACGTTTTTTTATATTGTTGCATATGTCCAGGATCTTCACATCCATGGCCCAAATATTACTTCTATAAAAAAACTTGAAGCACTTATCACACTGTATCTCATTGACGACAACAGTTGTCAAACATTATTATCTTTTCGCCTTAAAACTGAGTCACACAATATTTTAGATTACTTATGAAACACCCTGTATGTGGAACATTCTAAAACTAAGTGCAATTGTTGTGCGTCATTTTTTCCCTTAATTTATTATTTTTAAATGACAACTTTTCACAGGAAACTGTAATTAACAAGTTAATAATTACAAAACCGAGATGATTTTTGTCTATATAGAATTCTGGTTTGTGGTTAGATGTGGGGATGGCGCATTATCGCATTCTTAACATTTCCTGCATTGTCTCCATTCCAGGAATAGGCTCTCAGAGCTTCTGGGCTTGTACTAATTACAAACCAGAATGACTGATTATATCGTGCAGATACTCCAACCTCGTTTAACTTAAAAGTGTAGGTCAATGTCTGTCGTGGCATATAGCCAGAGAAGAAGTTGTTGTTTCTTTGGGGCCGTATCCAAATTACGTAATTTATTGAGCGTCACTAGTAAAATTGACATATCCTTACGTTTATGGGTGTGGATGGAAAGATATACGTAAGATTTTTTTGACATTTTGTATCACAAATTCCCATCTCTTTCGGAGTGGGTTGAATATTATTTAAATATCTCTGTTAATGTGACCTTTTTTATATAACTTTTGCATTTTATAAGCAAAAAATCTTACGTAAAAGTGTAGGGGACATTTTTAAAACCTTACGGTATCTTACATTGATATAAAGAGGGTTGAAAAATCAAGGAACATTGTCTTACGTATTTTTGCCTTTGGGTAGGCCCCTTAGTGAACGGTCTGCTCTTTGAAAAGTAATTTTCAAAATAAAAAATGTTTTACGTGTTTTTTTTTCAATTTTTGTTGATCAAAAACCGAGTCAAAAACGCAATAGTATTCTTTTTTCTTATTCTTTTGGGAATCAAACCACAATAATGTTTTCTATTTTTTTTTTCGACGTTTCGGTAGCGTTCCAGCTACCGTTGTCAAGATTAACTAGCAATAAAATTGATAAAATAATTTTTGGTCCCTATCTGACACAACGAAAAAATATGACAACTAGACAATCAATAATATTATTTATTGATTGTCTAGTTGTCATATTTTTTCATTAATAATATTATTGATTGTCTAGTTGTCATATTTTTTCGTTGTGTCAGATAGGGACCAAAAATTATTTTATCAATTTTATTGCTAGTTAATCTTGACAACGGTAGCTGGAACGCTACCGAAACGTCGAAATAAAAAATAGAAAACATTATTGCGGTTTGATTCCCAAAAGAATAAGAAAAAAGAATAAGTAATGTCACAAGGAACTTACAGAAGATATTTAAACGCAATAGTATTAAAAATCATATTTATTTTCATATATTTCGGTTGTAAAGAAATATAAATTATGTCACCTGGTTGTAGCTTTCCACGGATGGTATACGATCCCTTGATTCCCAAACCTGAAGAAGTTTTTGAAAGACTTCCAATGTCCAAACATATCACTAAAGTGTATTTATTATAGGTTAACCATTGTTTTTTATAAATATAATGTTTTTCATCTTACTAATACCGTATGATTAGGTAAATCATATGGTGGGTAGAGTCTGTAAGGTGCTCGAATGTTAAATTTATTACACCAATTAACATACAAAAAAAAGTACAGAATCTCTAGGTTTCCAAAATCTATCAAATCTCCTTAGGGAATCATTAAATTACGTCACTCTAATTTTAGGACTTTTTAACTCGTCCCTCCGTCCTTATCACAGGTTGTTACATTTATTCGCATTTATAGAACTCGCTCCCCCATTATGTGACGCCACACATTCTTCAATTTATGCATGTATTTAAAAATAACCGAAAGAAAAAAGTTGATTTCACTTTTTTCTTATTTTTTGCATTGCATCTGCGCTCCAGAAGTTAAAAGCTGTTGAGTTTCTCATAGCAAGGGTGCTAAAGTATTAATAAATATAAATAGAGTTCGTAAATTTTTTGTTCTCATATAAATTTTGCGTTTTGTGTATTTTAAATTTTAACATGTGACAATGTTACAAACCTTTTGAAACCCCTGCCCCTTGTCACACAATGACTCATTTCGATGACGCCCCTCCTTTAACCTGTGACGTCATTTCAATTTATGAATGACACCTTATCGTGGAATTATTTTTCAATTATTCAAATGCCTAGAAATTGAGTGCTTCAAAATATTTTGATGAAGAACTAAAATACGATGTTTCAAATTCTGGAAGTGTAATCTGACGATTTACATAAATATGCCATCAATGACCTTCAATCAAGTAACGTGCACATTTTGAACCAAGCGTTTAAAATGTTTTTCATTTTTGTTTGTTTTACCCAGGGAAGTTTTATACAGGGACTTTAAACAAAGCTTGTCCAAAATTAATAGAGTAAGTAGTTCAGTCTAAGGTCAGTATGGCCAACAAAAAGTGGTTTTTATGACAAGAATGACAGTTAATGTCTACCATTCAAATCGTAAGATTTTTACCGGTTTTTTATCATTGCGAACACCTACATTGCTTCATTGAAACAATGTAAGTATACACCCCTTGAGCGTTAATCTTGAAATTTAAAATAACGTTTTAGCTGAATTCTTAAGGTATCGGAAGCTAATAATTCTAGGAACTTTTGGCCAGTCACCATTTCATTTCTGTTATTCTGTCACTAGTTATGTCAAATGTCAGTTATATTTATTTTTGTTGATATCCGTTTAATCGTGCATGACTATTTTCCATTAGATTTTTGTAGCAGTAGGTAGATCACGCCAAGTAGAATTCTATTTTTCTGACGTCTCATGTATGACGTGACGGCAAAGGATGGCTGAACAAACTATATCATGACGCTTCTATTCAGATACCTCCCTTACGTCTCAGATCGCTTTCCTTCTCGCTTGAATGCGACACCCGCTCACATATTGACACTTGTCGTTAATACATATATTACTATTGCCATCTATTCCACACGTAAAACAAAGACGCGAACAAACAGCTTTAGTAAACCATTTAAATTTCTAACCTAAAATCATAGAGAACCTTCCAACCTTAGAATTTGTCAGAGATTTCATAAAGTAGAGAACTTGATTATTTTTCTATATCTAAAATAAAGTCCGGTGATAGAACACTGGGATGCAGTGCAAGTGGTTCACTGTTATTTCACATAATTCTTCCAAGTTATATTCCATTATTTCTTCATGCCTATCTTGCTCTTCCATATTTTGCTGAATTAATCTTGCTAAATGGGGCAGCATCCTCGACCTACAATAAAAAACAGAGTAAGTTCTACTGAATATTGAGCTAGAGGTATAGTTCAAACTAACCTTATTTATTCAATTCAAACTCACCTTATATTTAAATGACCAATGCCAAAAATATCAATCTAGTCTGTCAATTATATGTCATAACATACGTACCGTGATACAAACAGCCTCTATAAACAGCCAGATTTTCGTGACGTCACAAAAGTAGAATTCTACACTACATTCTAGTTAATTGTATCTCTATTCTTCTAATTACTTTTTCCACTGACATCTGACATAACTAGTGACAGATAACAGAAATGAAATGTTGACTTATCAAAAGTTCCTAGAATTATTGGCCTCCGATGCGTTAAGAATTTAGTTAAAACCACGATACACTTACTCACGGTATGCTGATTTCTACTCCAAATTGCGTCCGAGCCGCACAGTTACGTCACGCGGGAACCAGAAATTTACACCCACCTCTCACCAGTCTTTCGATTCATTGTGTTTTCATGCAATACAAGGTGTTGTTCGCTTTAATTTCTATTTTACTTGATTCGTTGATTCGTTTAATTGGAATTTTATTACCCACTAATTTACTGTTATTAGTGTTATTTAAAACTGTTTTATAATATAAGGCTATTTTTGTTTTGTAACGATTAAGGGAAATTAATAGGAAAATCAATTTTCAAAACTGCCTGAAAAAACTGGACAAGAATATGTCAAGATTCACAAATTTCAATAAATGATTCTAAATATAAGCTTTTTCTACTCCTATACTATAAATTATTAATTAAATGCCAATTTTCAGTTTCATAATGATACTCATTATAACACTGGTTTTCATTATGAAATTGAAAAATTGACCAATAGAAATCTAGACTTTTAAATAACCAAGTAGGCAGACCCAATATTTTCTGTAGAATGTCAAGAAAAGGCCAAAATAAATGTCGAGCACCAGACCAAAAATACTTAATGACCAAGGTAAATACATATTTAAACTTATTATTAACTTATTTTGTTTACAATAATTTATTACTAATTTGGTATAACAGTAACATACCTATATACGTTTTATATTAGTTTAATGTGGTCCCGTAGGGTGGATCGAGACCCGGTTTGTGCATTTTTTAAATATTTTATCTCAAATCAAATTTATTTTTCGTAAAAAAATACTGTATGCAAGTTTTATGTAATGTTATCAATACACTCGCATTAACCATACCCAGTGACACCTTTGTTAAGGAGTCTTGTATAATAAATAAAATATAATGGTAGAAATATGAAATATAAAATATTTAAATAATATAATGGTGTGTTTTAACTTTGCCCACCCATAAATATTTCTGTTTCAAATCTTTTTAAAATGTAAAAAATATATATTAGCTACATATTTCTAAACGTTTTGTACATTGTTAACTCCCAGTATTATTGTAGTTACCAAAAAAAAGATAACTAAGTTACTGATAATAAAGTAATATTTCATATTATATCTGAAAAACCATGTCGCATTTAAATAATCATTCATAAAGTGGAAATATGCATGAAAATTAAACACATACAGAGTATTTCCCATATATTTAGTATTGTACATCACCGATTGAGATTCCCATATGACGTCACACGCTGTCGGCTACATGCGCAAGAACATACCGTGAGTAAGTGTATCGTGGTTAAAACGGTATTTTAAATTTCAAGATTTTCGCTCCGGGGTTGTATGTATTGTTTCAATAAAGCTATGTACAGACATTATCTGTCATTCTTATCACAAAAACCACTTTTTGTTGGCCACACTGACCTTAGACTGAACTCCTCTATTGTAGGACACGTGCCCATAGCTCCTGCCGACTTTTTCAACTGATGAAGTCTCCTGTGCTGCCGGACAAGCACAGTTTGTGAAGCATCGCCTTTAGAATGATCCTTTGCCGAATTCTTCGAAGGTTTATAACGAAATTGCCACCTTGTTTTATGTTACAGAATTGACGTACTTACTATTTTAATCCTTTGTGATCCAAAAAATTTTTAGAATAAAAAAATACCTAGAAATAACTGTTGCCTATTATTATTATTTTCAGTTGTCAACCAATATTACGAAGCTGAAGTAGTGTCTGAATATGTAATACGCGGCAACACCGCCGTGTTAAAATGCAACATCCCATCGTTCGTATCGGATTTCGTTAGGGTTGAAGCATGGGTTGGATCTGACGGTTCCGTTTATAATTTTGATAATAACTATGGTAATTTTTAAACGTTTATTTTAACGCTTCCGATGGTACTCCTGAAGTCAGATGTCCTTATTTTTATTTTTTTCTATAATATCGATGGTCCTTTAAAGGACGAAATATTTTTGTGTCTAAGTACTAAAGATATACCTAATGAATGCGTCAACAATATTGGAATTTACAGCGGATTCCATCTGATTCTTCTTCCGTATCCCTTATGCTTAATCTCTTGCTAGATTGCACCCCCCATAACTTTTTTCACATCTACTCTTGAAATCTTGAAAAAAAATTAACTTAATAATATAGGTATAGTTTATCTGAAGCTACGGGGCATCGTAAGAGGCGAGGAAACATGGCGCATATATGTCGTAAACGTACAAAGGTCACTGACAATACCAACGCCACTGGATAAATAAATATCAGTCAATTGACGGAGTGAGAGGGAAGAACACACGCACGCGCTTGCCAATAAGAAGTCAGCCTTTCGATAAAAATCACCTATTATGTAATTCGGAGGGTGTGGTAATTATGGTTTTCGTATAACGCTGCCAGAGCTTGAAGAAGCCCATAACAAATTTTGAAAAGTGCTCATTTTTTAATATTCATAAATTGAAAAAGTAATGTTAATAGAAAAAATCCAAGGAAACAAGCACATTAAGGAATTAATGTTTAATCATATTGTTAATAATAAAAAGTAGCCTTTTCTAATTATTATCACTACATACTAAGCAACTTAGCACTTAAGCTTTTTCATAGTTAAACGTGGCAATATCGAATGTTTTCGACTGCATTCCTTTCATGGCTTCAGATAAACTTGCCAAAGTATAATTGGGTGTTTTTTAATTTCGTCAAAGAAGATCATAACTTATTTTAAGGTATGTAATTTCGTCAAGAAACCTTTTCTGGTATAAAATTAAACATAATATAATTTGGCCCTAATTAATGCCCGCAATGCCTAAGTATTACTCGCGATGTTTCACAATGCTCACAATGCACCAGCAATTCCTGCTTGATTCCTGTAGGGACCAATAATTCCTACAAAACCTTGGAATTTCGCAAAGCCCACAAATAGTTTTATTTTAACCGATGAATATTTTCGTTTTCCCACATTTTGACTGGTTAAAGGTTTTTTTAATGCTTCGCCCTATATCTCAATTCATATTTTGTTATAGCGCATTTATTAATCTTTGAATATAAACCTTGTAGAGACGATCGTTTATCGTATTATTAGACAAGACGGCTATAATACTTTGTCTAACACGTTACGTTTACGGGATAAACAAGATTTATATCTAAAGATCAATATGAAATTTCTTGTATCTCTGAAATCAAGGTCAAAATTATTGCATCTGCTACTGCAAGCGCCAAACATGATGGCGAGCGATCGCGCAGGTATAGACTCTCCCAACTATATTAGGTACTATTGGATTACCATAAGCCTCTTGCCGGTCATTGTCGTACCTCTACCACAAAAATTATTCAGACAATGCCAAACGCCAACTGATGATACGCCTCTGTACAGAGCATTTATATGTCTTGCAAGAGCTGAAGTGGGAGGTAACATTGAAAATAAGTTTGTGCGCAAGGGGGCGGGCTCGCCATAATGTTTGACGCATGCAGTATTTTACTATGTACTTTTCTGCAAAATTATGTTACGCCTGGCAACACTGAACAGCCAGTGCCCGTGTCAAGCGATATTTACATATGTTACCGCGAAAGACCGAAATCTGGTGAATGTCGAGATACACCGGTGAATGCCAACATTCTCAACGTTGCTTGACGTATGTCCGAAATATTGTTGAAATTTCATAATTTCTAACTTACACCGGCGATTGTCGACATTCAGGATGCACTCATGGTGTATGTTAGAAAGAATTTTTCTTTTGAAAAAAAAACAAAAAAATTCTTTATTTATTAAAATAATATAGGAAAAGAACTTTGTTGAACTCAAAATCAGTCAGTGCTTGAGATGAAGACGTGTCAAGTTGCGGGTCAGTCAGTGCTTGAGATGAAGTGCCAGGTTGCGGATCAGCTCCAATGGTATTTTCTTTATCCATGTCTGTTTCAACATAAGCTTCTAGCTGTTCTTCGGACTCATGAAATTTGCCCGCGAGGGAGTGATGACGATGTTAAACCCCTTTTTGGTTTAACGCCAAACAGGGCGTGATAAGTTGTGTTTTTGGCGAATTGGGCAAACGGCAAACCTTCTGACCACTTGTTTGAATCATTGTCTTGCATCCAAGCAGTTAACATATTTTGTATGTCCTGATTGGCTCTTTCAACTGAGCCTTGTGATTGACTGTGACGAGGCTTTCCGTGCACTATTTTAACATCTTTCCACATAGCGCATAGTTCAGACCTGCAGTGTCCGAGATTCACCGAACCTCATTTGTGTTTGTCGACATATACCGGCGAAAGTCCGAATGTATAATAGAATTAAAAAATGTTCGGACTTTCACCAAGGCATTTGACATTTGTCGACATCCACCGGCGAATGTTGACATTCACTACTTTCGGTCTTTCACGGTAACATATATAAAAGACTATATCGATGCCACAATACCTATCTAAATGCCTGCATTTCTTAGTAATTCCTAGAAATCTTACGCAATATAAGTCTACACCTGATATATTTATTATCTTCATAGAAAATACCGAGGTATAACTTCAAAATTTTAACTGTCTACTAAAAGTAGTGATACGTCTATGGATTACGAATGCTTTACTATTTTAATACTCTCTCATTCATAAAAATAGACTATTGTTTACTATTTTTGAGCGACAACAACTTATTATGACGTTCTTCTTGATTGAGATTGGTTTGCATATTTTATTGTCCATTATACCAGTATTTTGAAATGTAACTTTCAAAAAGCAATTGAAAAATGTTATTGTTGGTATATTGCCAACTTGTGGTATTAAAAATGGTCAATTATTCCAGAACCTAAAATTATCTCAACGACATAATGAATACGTTAATATGTTACATGCCAAAATTTATCATTTTTTTTCATCCTTATTCTTTTCGGCGTGTCAGTGACCAACAAACACCACCGTACACGAAATATATTGAAATATTAAATTTATTAATCAGGCTGTATGTATTTTCATTGACTGAATAAAAAAGGTTTCCCCTAATGGTTAAAAACTTCCATTTATACAACTTTGTCACGACATGTGAGATGTATGTGGTGTTGATGAAAAACGAGTCACTGGGTTAGAACTTACACTACAACTCTTCGCAAGGAACGTAAAAATGAATCGATACAATTTTTGCTCGAGAGGAATGGCCGAATAATAGGGTCTTTTTTTACGAGAACGAATAACATCTAGAAAATAGGGATTCAACTTCTCGCTTGCTAACGAACGCTTTCATTCAATCAATTTCACTTTATAAATATTTCTTTTTCAGAAAGAGGAACTAGTAATGAATCCTTTGAAAGTACTTCATGCAATTGAAATAAATGTAATTTCAACTAACCAAATTATTGTATAGGGAAGTGTAGACAAAACTGTTTGACATTTGACAGTTATAAATAGTCTCACGTCACTGGATCCCATTCCTAGTAGACTATAATATTGTTAGAATGTCATACAATAATAAGTAGTTATTTTTCTTCAAACGTCATATAAGTGATAGCTTATGTGACGTTTCTCAAGGACATTAAGTGTCATTTATATGACTAGGAGAATAAGTACTTTTTCTACACCCACATGTATATTATCCATTTCCTGCACAGTTTACAGAATGGAAATGTAGGCCATATCTGTTAACTGAACGTATATGATTTCATATACATCCTAGAACGTATATGAAATCCACCAATCAGCATTCGCGTTTAGTAGGTACTCGTCACTTTTTTCCAATTTAATGAAACGTCAAAATAATTTGTCAAAAAAAGTCTCTCCCAGAATCCCAGTGGCAGAAGCAGTGGATCGAGAATATTCATTTACAAAAACAAACTTAAATGAAACAATCCGTATAAATTAATAACAAATACTAAAAACAGAATAAAATGGGTATTTAAGGGACTATCGATGGAGATCATAAACTAGTTCAAACCCCGATAGTTGAGTGGTGAACATACCGGACTCTCACGCGGTAGACCCGGGTTCGATTCCCCGTGAAGACATTTTCTTAATTGTTAATTTTATTTTTAAATAATGATTCTGCTTGATATTGATAACGACAACAGGTAGACGCTTGAGATATTTAGCAGAATATTCATTATTGTAGACAATAGACAATCGCCCTTCGTGCGGGAGTCCGACTGGCAACATCTACTTATAACAAAAAATTAGTGAAGACATAAAATTGAATCGGTACGATTATGAATAAAATTGTTGAAAATTTTCAGTTTCAAGTTATATTTATTTTACAGTTCATTCAATTGTTTATTTTCTAGATTTTTTCTTAAATGGGCCGTAGAAAAAATATACTGTTCGACTCGTGTGGATTGTCCATATCGTACTCGAACGATTGAGCACTCCGCCTACGGCGTCCTGCTCAAATTTCGTCCCCGTGCGATATGGCCATCATATCCACACTAGTTGCACAAACTACTATATACTCCTTAGGGCGAGTTGTACAATAAACCGTTATCTCTTAAACTTAGTTTAATGTTTATTTTTCGTTGTGCAATATCTGGTTAACAGTAACTAAAGTTTTAAAAATGACATATTTCAACTGGAAAAATTGAAGAGTTAAAGCTTAATCCGGTAAATGTAACCTCACAAAATTGTTATTTTTTTATTTTTTTGACATTGTCAACTGACACTACCTACCTGTACCTACCGACCACGTATGGAAATGAATGCTTTCGAAGAGGTAGGTACTGGTAGGAGATAGTGGATATGGTGTGAGCCGTTATCTTTTAACTCCCCAATACTCCTGCACAAAATCTATACAATGAATCTCAAATCAGAACCAGAAACCCCATAGAAATATGCTTTGGCGTTTTAAAAACAAGATTCCCAGTTTTGGTAGTAGGCAGAAGATTAAACTTACCGAAAGTTGACAAAAATTGTTGTAACAACTGCAATTTTACACAACATAGCCATTAATTAAAGACCACATGCCCCCTGTCAATCCTGAAGTCGAAGCTGCCATGAACGTTTAAGAAAACATTAATATTGATGAACATAGAGGCAACAGAATTAATGACTATGGAATAACTCGACCATTTTTAATACATGATTATTTCCAACATTTTTTGTAAATAAACCATTTTTTTTAAATAAAAAAATGCAGATTTAGTTCCTGCAGTTACAGGCCATGTAATATCTGGCTCACCCAAAGATATAGGTAATTAATATTTTAGCGTTAAGCACCAATCCACCACCAACAAAAATATTTTATCAACTTTGTTTCTAGGTTATTTTTCTTCTTTTCCCATCTATGCGCGTCTAGAATGTCAATCATTTGACCTACTCCGCTACCAACCTTTTAAAAATGAACGCCAGAAGTCGATTAGTTAACGGCCTGCATGTATACAACAGATAAAAACGAAAGTCTAGTTAAAATTTAAACGGCTGTTAATTAAACTTTGTTAGGAGATCCTTTGTACAACTCGCCCTTAGCGTATAAACACATTATTTGAAATAATTTTTATAGATGCCTTGAAAAAGTACAAAATTTACACAAGAATACATCTTCTTTCCTTTTTGTAACGCCTATATTTTTCATCGAGATCATAATATCGACATGTTTTGAAACACACGTTTCAGTTGAAAAAAAGTTAATGGAATCCTGTTTTTTTACGATTTCTGGAAAATAAAGTGGCGTTCTGTTGATAGAGCATCCATTTTACGTTCGGAAATAGTAACAAGTTTCAATAAATAACGGAAGGCTAAAAGCCGTCCAGAACCGTGGCTATTTTTAACTGGCTCGATGTTGAGAGCGTCAAAAATATTGTTGCATTCTTTGAAATAACATAGTTCCCGATATAATTTTTCTTTGTCGTGTAGAATTTATGAGTTTTGGTATTACTAAAAATTAAATGTAAATGGAACTGAAACTGACAGAAAATTCAAGATTGACGAAAAAATACTGGAGGCCCGTCCCAATTTTTTAACATTTTTAAATTTACCAGAATATGACTAAAACAATAAGAACCATCATTAATGGAGGGGCAAGGTTATTTAAAATCTCGAAACCACCAAGAAATGTAATTTTTAGACGTATTCTAGAATATGTTTTGAAGATCGTAGAAGGCTTTTACTAAGGAGCAAATCAAAGAAACCTCAAAAAATTATAATATATTTTTCCACGTAAATTCTAAATGTAGCACTCAATTCTTCTATATGTTCATGGGAACTTCTAGAATACTTCTAGATGGAAGTCAATAGTGTCAATTCAAGTGGAGGCGGAGAGATTTTATATTATTTAATTGAAGAAAATCTCTCAAAAAACTAAATTTTTAAATGTAAATTATTTACAGAATACTTCCAGAAGATAGTCAATAGTGGAAGTGTGGAAGCGAGGAAATTTAGTGCTTTTAAATCAAAGAAAACCCCAAAAAAATTATATTTTTAAATGTGAATTCAACTACAGGCGAATTCTTCCAGATTCTTTCAGGCACATTCTAGAATACTTCTAGAAGATAGTCAAAAGTCATTCAAGGGGGAGCGAATTATTATTTCTTCAGTTCAGTAGAAAAATTGCACAATTATTACCGCATATTCTTTTCCATGTTAGATTCTTTTCAACCGGCCAGTTAGTATTTTACCGTAAATTTTTATTCTCTCGATACTAAGGGCCGGTTTTACAAGAGAGATTTATACTAGGTATAGTTATTCTGGGAATAAAGTTATACCAGAATTTATACCTAGTTTAAAACTAGTTGGTTTTACGATGCTTTTTTACACCGGTACAGCAATTCTTGGAGTAAATGTAAAAAAGCATCTTAAAACCAACTTGTTTTATTCTAGGTATAAATTCTGGTATAACTTTATTCCCAGAATAACTATACCTAGTATAAATCTCTCTTGTAAAAACGGCCCTTAATGTCCTTTTTGCTACTGCACAGTCAATCTCAAGTCAACATCTTACTGTTAATATGTTTATATTGCGCAGTTAAAAAATGTCCATTTCTTTTTGCTGTGGATCAATTCTTTGAAAGAGCTGCTCTGCTGCTCACTAAAAACGTTGCATATTAAGTGAAGGAACTATTTTTTGCACCGGTGAAGAAAAAACGTCAAGGACATAAATAATTTCTCTATTACAAGTAGAAAACTTGATATGTATTTGAACTTAGCAACAAGATAATACATTAAATTTATTATCAATACTGTTTTTTCACTTTTAGTATATCTAGGAAAAATACTTTGTATAAATCTACCTCGAAATCTATTATGCTGAGACGTAATATTTTATGTTAGCTGCAATACGACGATTGAAACATTCTTGCCAACATTTCAGAGTCAGACTGGCACAACTTTCTAACCTAAAAGCATTTTTTTAAATTATTATATTTTTGTAAACGTATTTTCAGATCGTTCTTCTTGATAATGTATCCTTGTAATTATTTTTTCTGTCCCTATCTATTTATAGCGCAATATTTCCGCATTGTGTGCTTCATATCAAAATTTAATGAGCTATTTAAAAACAATATTTTCGTTTGCTTTGTTTTAAGCGATCGTTTATTGTTATTTTCAGTTGTAAACCAATTTTACAAAGCCGAAATATTAACGGAATACGTGATACGTGGCAACACTGCAGTGCTAAAATGTAGCATTCCATCGTTCGTTGCCGATTTTGTCTACGTTGATTCGTGGATAGATGATCAAGGCAACGCCATGACGGTATCACAAAATTATGGTAAATCTAACGACAAAAAAATTTATTTTTAGTTGTGTCGCAGTACTATGTCACCGAGGCCGAAAACGAATACGTCATTCGGGGAAATTCGGCCGTGATGAAGTGCAAGATACCCAGCTTCGTGGCCGATTTTGTCCAAATTGATTCTTGGATTTCGGATGACGGTCTGGTACATAAGTACAATGACAACAGCGACTATGGTACTACTACCGTTTTGATTAGATTCCTGTTCACCTAAATATTTATTAGCGAATTTTTTAAAGGTTTATACTTTTAGTAGCATCCACGCGGGGAAGGTATGAAATAGAACATTTTATCCCCTTGTCATTCTGACAGGTCCTCTTCCGAATTCGCGGTCTTTTCTTCACTCCTTTTAGTTTTTTTAATGTACGTTCAAGTAACCATCTACATAGTGATAACGCCAGATCAAATGCATCTCTTAAAAGAAATTAGTGTTTGTGAAGGGATTGTTAAATACTTTGAGTTTTTGGAAGACCCGCTCTTTTATTTACAAACAACTATTATAGTTGGGCGAAAGAAGACAGATATAAAGATGAGCTTACACTATTGATATATTAGAGCTGAGTTCGGATTGGTAAAAAGTGTCAACACTTTTGGCACTATTGACACTGTTGCGTTCGTTAATTGGTCAGAGAAAATATAGTGCACACTATTATTGCATTCGGTAATACGTTGGGGTATGAATGGTGTAAACATGGTGGGACAACGTTTACTTGGTACAAAATGGTGGTGTTTTAGGTGTTACACACTAATCACTCTATCCTTACACCATCAGCACGTGACTAAACTCTGCAATACACGAACACTACACTATCACCGCACCAAAAATCCATTCCGAACTCACCTTAGAAACTACTGGCATACAGGTGTTTTCGAGATAACCATTAGTTTCCGAGTTAGTTTCTAATATTCTTGACGCTCTGTTACTAACGATGAAACACTTGGTATAAAGTAAGATGATAGTTAACTTTGTAAATTCGCTAATAAATATTTTGCTTAAGAAGTGGTAAATATACTAATCCGTATATTTTGTACCTTTTATCCCATTCACGACATTTCCAGGTCCAAATTTTTAACCACGTTACCGGAAAACAAATCATACCATATTGTTCAACAGACCAATGGCGGAAAATTCATAACGCAAGGATTTTTGATGTTTTCCATCAACTGTCACTTGATTACTTTGACGTTTTAGGTGAATTTTTTAATTGAACGGCAGAGTATGTCAAAAGTTTTTTGTTATATTTTCCTATTTTTTGGTTTATTCGGTAGGCAAAAAACAGTTGTGTGTCACACCTGCAGGAAACGCTTTAGCATCCCTTAACGATTAGCACGCTCGTGCATCTAATAGTCTTGGACTGCTAATTCTAAAAATGTTCTGCCTTTGGGCAGTGGCGAATTAGGCTTATTGCCGCCCTAGGCCCTGTCTGTTACGCCGCTCTCTTAGATCAACAAAATTCTATATATTTTGATTCACAATTGTTATTAAAATATAGCTTTTATTTTTTAAACGACTCATAATGAGAAGCATTACAGAGTGCTCTATTTTTTATTCAAATATAATTATTAAATAATACAAATTTTTTTTATTAAACTCTAGCTAGTATAACAAATAATAATAAGCATCAAATTATAATGTATTGCTTAATCTTTAAATCTCTTCTTCCTGGCTTTTGCCCGAGCAAAATCAGCAGCTATGTCATCGTAATCAATTTCTTGAACTAGTTGAGCTTCAATAGACAGTAGTGCCAAAGCATTAAGTCTGTCTTGGCCCATACTTGCGCGTAAATAAGATTTAACCCTTTTCAAGGTGGAAAAAGGATCTTTTTCCTGAACAGTTGGTAGCGGGAATACTCAAAAAAATACGCAGAGAAATATCTTTGAAACCGCTCGACCGATTGACTCAAAAAACTAATCAGATCTAAGTCTTGGTGAACCCATTCGAACACCGTGTCACGGGTCTCAATCGGTTGATTCGTTCTTGAGATAACGTACGACAAAAATTTTGTTTACAACGCTGAAACTACTCAGAATATCTTATTAGGACCTCAAAACGTGAAGATCCGATGAGAACAAGATTTTTGAAAATCGAGGTGGAAACAATAAGTCCCCTATTTTTTTTAAATCTTCGATTTTCAAAGAAAAAGCGGGAAGTTAAAAACCAATAAGTGATTTCAAATGCTTAATATATGTAAGAGTAATCTCATCAAAGATACAAAAGTGAAAAGTCATTTAGTAATTCGCAAAGAAGCATCAATTCGATTGTTTCTTTTTAATAACCTTATTTGATAATTAGACTATAATTGATTCCATCAAAATATTAATAATGCACCCTCAAATTGAAAAGTCAATAAAAAAATTAAGTATTTTATAGTCCATAGAAAATTTTTAATAAATTCCAAAAAAACAGAGCCAATTTAAAAATAAATTTTTGGTATATTTCTTCGGCTCTTAAATTTTAACGTTCTGAAAATTTTGCCGCCCCCCAAATCGTGCCGCCCTAGGCCCGGGCCTCACGGGCCTATGCGTTAATCCATCACTGCCTTTGGGACAAAATATACTATATATATTATAGAGTGAATAAATACGATATTTTAATAAAGATACCAGATTCATTTGAACCTGAAGAAAGAGACCACATTATTATTTTATGTCGAATATCTTGAATATTATTGGATATAATTTAGATTCGCCATAATAAACTGGTTTCATGAACCATTACGCTTATGAAGATGTAAGTTATTGACCAATGATAATCGCTAGTTCTAGCTCCAGAGCAAATTAGCTCGCTGACCCTAAGCTTTTAAGGTACTCTTTAACTTGTTTGCTGTTTAAATTAGCGCTACTTTTGTAAAGAAATATTAAAGCCACATCATTTTAGTTAGTGTTCCCAAATATTAACGTTTTCTGAGATAAATCACATTATATAATTTTTTAATTAAATTATGCACGAAAATGTAGTTGTTTGTTACTTCAAAACCACCCTGTATAGATATAAACTTATTAGTTAGCAGGCGTGTGAAATTGCTGGAAAAGATAATTAATTACAACAACTTTATGTTATTACTATACTCAACAATTTTACATTTTTACTTTAATTTGTATATGTACATTTAAAATGATTTCAAGTTTACTCTATATAAAAAAATCCGTTGGTAATTGAATTAAGCGAACTTTTTTTTTATTAAATCTGGTATAACGTTCATTGAATCTGCTAGCCACATGTTCATGTTGTACAAATTAGTATTGAATTTCTGCTATACACTTCTCGCAAAACTTTTGAAAGGTTTCATCGCTTAACTTTAGTTTTATTTTTCTTTCTATTCGGGTTTAATCTTGTTAGTGAACTGTATAGCTTACACCATACCCATTAGATTTTCAAAAATCTACCCAAGTAGGTGTACTATTTCTAAAGTAAACTTCAATGACGTGCAATGGCGCTCAAAGTAGTAAGAATTTTATTTGTTGACAAATTTTGTGAGAAGATGTTTTCCTTCGTTAACGATTTTCATTTTAGCTGTCGCTTTTATATTAAAATAAATACTTACTGTATTATTATATTTTATTTATTTATTATATTTATTTACCTATAATAGTATAATAAAAAGGTGAATACTTATTTCTAAACAAACAGTGATTTTAACGCTTCTACACTATCAAGATGTAAACTTGCCTCTTCAATTAGCACTAGAGTCTGAAAGAAGGCATCATCCATCGTGGCTAAAAGTGGAAAAAAATCTATGAATAAATACATTTTCGATCAAATCGTTGGGTGCGTACCAAGGGCCACAACCGTTAAGACTGCTTGCTGCCGCAACCCAACACGCTCAGTCTCAAGTCAGTGGCTAGTTTTTTTGCAGAGCCAATAAATTTTTTCGCTCAGCGATGTCGAAACGGTTGACACATGCGCACAGCGGAAATTAATCGTTCAAAGTGCTCGCAACTGTTGAGTGTGAGCCTTTTTCTGTTTAGATAAGCAGCTATGTCCCTTGGAACGAGACCATTAATACTACATAACCTTAAAGACATTATCACTCCTGAAAAATCGTTACGAATCAGTCGCTTGTTTGCTGCCAGAGAGGTCCCACGATCTTTGGGCCTCATCCAACTTGATTGCTGTAACTTGAATGAATGAAGTCACAAAACACAGAATGAAAATAAACACAAAATACATGTAATCTTCTTCTTCTCGCGTACTTTTTAAACAACTTTACAGTACACATCACCCAAAAAACGATACATAAGATCTACGAAGTTGTTTTTGGAAGATATCGCTATTGATCTTTGGAGTAACGTTTGATTCGGGCGAAATCATCCGATGTTCTCGCGAATAGTCGAACGTTCAAAGATCCTTGTCCAGCCAGAACAAGCAATGAAATTAGGAGCGGGTAAACATACAACACGGCTCCTTCAACTGCGCATGACTCAAGACTTTGCCAAATTTAGTAGTAGCATAACAATATTGAAATAAATATGTAAATATCAGAAATATAAAACTAAAAAAAAAACAAGAAAACCCAGGCCCAAACCCGGTTGATCAAAGTGTAACTATGTATAGAAATATCAGAAAATAAGAAATAAAAAACTAAAAAACAACAAAAAAACCCAGCACCTAACCGGGTTTCTAACCTACGACTTCTGAGTTGTTACGACTTCTGAGTTGTAAGCTCAATACCCTACCAACTGCGCTAATCGGCTCACATTAAGTCATATCGAAATCGAATAGAAGGTTAAATGCTGCTTGGACGCATGCGCACCTCAACTACTAAATTTGATGAGGTGGGTGGAGCCGTGTTGTATGTTAACCCTCTCCTATGAAATTACAGCTCTACTACCGCCATCTGCCTCTACCTAGAGGGCAATTGAACAAAGACGTATTTATTTTATGCAGTTCCAATTCAGACAAAGAATTCTTCTCATGAGAAGAAATGTTCTCACCGAACTAATTTTTCTGTGCACTTGTGCGTCTCAGGATTGTCTCTGCAGCTAAAAAGCGCCTAAAAAAACACTTCCGTCTTGGCTGATGAGTCGTCACTACCTTTTCGCGGACACTAGCGAATGGCGAATGCCAAGGAAGCCTTTAGCAATTTTAAAAAATATATCTGTCAACCCGGCTTTTTTCTCATGTCTACATATTGATTTTAGAAAGAATATTTTCCCCCCTGCAGATACTAATCAACATTCAATTACATATTTCAAAGTACCTACTAAATAATATTAATAACATTTTTTTGAAACAATAATTTTTTACGCAGTTGTTGCACAAACGTACGAAGTAGAAGCTGATAACGAATACGTAATTCGTGGAAATGCCGCCGTAATGAAATGCGAAGTCCCTTCGTTCGTATCGGATTTTGTCTCCGTCGAAAATTGGAGAGATTCTCAGGGAAATGTGTATCTACCTGGACAAGACGATTATGGTACACGTTACAATTGAAATATGTACTTTTTAAATGTAGGTAGTTGTAGTAAAAATCCAACCCAAATCTTCCTAGAGGTCTTTTGATGCGATATTGAAAAAAATATCTGAATAGATTGCGAAAATTCTATTCGTGACATACGATTTACACAAGTACGACAAAGAAAGTATTAGAAAAATTACTTAAAAGAGAGAGGAGAATAATTGTGCGCAGTCAGCGATGGGCGTGCGTTCCGTGCCACCATTTTAACCGCTGTTGCCAAATGTACTTATCTGTTGATGTTATTCCCAAATTTTGTCGGCAACAATGTTAAATACCAATAATTGTTGAATCGAAAGCAGTGTATAGATTTTATTTATTACAGATTGTGATTTGTCCAAATTTTTTCTTGGACCATATTATTTTATTCTCATTTTCGTTGATCTCACTTATTTTTCAAAAGTCAATAATATTACCAATCTCGATTTTCTTCCACTAAATACGGCGTTATCCTGTGTTAAAAGTCAAATGCAAAATAAGTTATTTATTCCTTAGAAAGTACCAAACATTCTAAACTGGCAACGCTGCTTTCATATCAGATTGGTAGGTGGAACTGAACACACTGAACTTTTCGCGATATGTATACAGTGCTATTAAAAAGTCCCCTCCACACCTCGTATCTTTTGAACGGCTACTCACATTAATAGTGCCACTCTGGCCAATAATTTTAAATATAACCTTATGGCAAGTGATATCTCGTTTGAAAGGCATTGATATTGGCTACATAGCTATATTAATTTTGTTTGGGTTTAAAATAATTTTGACGGGTAAATTAAATAAATACCAAAATTATTTTTTTTCATTTGCACAAAAAAGTCGCATCAACCATAGTAGGTTATTAGCGACGGTACAGTAGGTAATTACACTGAATTAAATACATTGATTGATTTTAAAAATATTATCAGTTTATGATAATTATTATACTGAAATAATGTTTTAAATGTGTTAGGTAGTCCACAGTTTTTTCTTTGGGTATAGTATTTAGGACATTCTACGAGGATATGTTTCACTGTTAGGTATAACTACATTACATAGATCACATACTGGGTTTTCTTCACGTTTTATTAGGTAAATATGAGTTACCAAAATTATTGAAATTATTTTTTTAAATTTAATTAATCAAATATCAACAATGGATTCTTATAGCAAGTGTTCGAAATGTGCTCCGTCTACTTCCTGACAGTAATACCTATTAGTAAACTCTTGTCGTACTCGTTCGAATGTGTCAGCTGAAATTGCATTGCATTCTTCAATAATTCTTTCTTTCAAAACGCCAATGCTATCTGGTGCCGTAGTATAAACCTTGGAGTACCCCCATAGAAAAAAATCTAATAGTGTCAGATCTGGTGACCGAGGTGGCCATTCTATAGGACCTCGCCGGCCGATCCATCTACCTCGATATTCTTCATCCAGGTAGACTTACTGCACCATAATAATGTACAGGAGCACCATCTTGTTGAAATGTTATTTCCAGATGGCCGAATTCATCTGAATTATCTTCCAGAATTTCAATAATTAACGGCTCAATTGCATTTTGTAACATCTCCAGATACACTTCACCGCTTAAAACGCGGAAAACAGGACCAATTATGTGGTTTCCCAAAATACCTGCCCAAACATTGACTTTTTCTGGAAATTGGGTATGTTGTTCACGAAAGGGGTGAGGATTTGTGTCACTCCAATACCTTACATTTTGTGTATTCACATTTCCATTGAGGCAAAAACTACTTTCGTCACTAAAACAAATTGTTTTTGTGTAATGTGGGTTTTGACTAATTTTATTTGTCATACATTCACAGAATTCGAGTCTTCTGTCGGGGTCGTCATCCAAAAGGTGGTGCACCATTTTTAACTTGTATGGATGAAATTTATTTTTAGCCAACACTCTCTGTACTGTACTTTCACTTACTTCACAGATAGACGCAACTTTAGTTGAAGACGAAGTAGGGTTTACTACCATTTCAGCAACTATACCAATTTTTTTATCATCACTAAATGTTGATCGACCAGATCGTTTGGCATCTTGAACACTACCTGTTGCTTCAAACTTGTAAAGAAGCTCACTCAAATAAGTTCTCGAGATAGAGCGATCTGTGTATCTCTCATTAAATAAAAGTTCCGCTTCATGGAGATTCTTTCTAGAATCACCAATTATTAAGATAGCTGCTAATTTGTTGGCTTGAGTACGTACCATTTTGCCTATGTAAACTCTTAAACGTCTCGTTAAACAATAATAAAATTAAATATTTAAGCCATTTAGAAAAACTTTGCAAAGCAACAAATACTATTAAATTAAAAACGTCAATTTTTTTGACAACTAACCAGAGGCGGACTGAAAAATTTTCAATATTTAAATGTGAAATAATAATTTTGGTATTTATTTAATTTATCCGTCAAAATTAGTTTAAACCCAAACAAAATTAATATGGCTATGTAGCCAATATCAGTCTTTCAAACGAGATATCACTTGCCATAAGATCCTATTTAAAATTATTGGCCAGAGTGGCACTGTGACGTCATCTATTACTATTACGTCACCTGTTACCATTCGTAGAGAAGTTTACAACACTTTATTTTCACCCTCCAAATTTTATTAATGTAAGTGTAGCCGTTCAAAAGATACGAGGGGGGGAGGGGACTTTTGAATAGCACTGTATATAGTATGTAGGACAAATATTCAATACGTTCGTCGTGTCATCGATTTTTAAAATACTGTAGCCTCATCTCCTATTATGTATCTCACACGTACCCTTTTGTTACAGTTGTCCAACAATTTTATCAGAGCCGCGTTATCGACGAGTTTGTTTTGAAAGGAAATACGGGCATTTTGAAGTGTTTAGTTCCCAGTTTCGTCACGGATTTCGTGCAAATCGAAGCATGGGTGGCTGATGACAACACCGTTTTTAAATATACTAATACTGAAAATGATTTTGGTAATTCAACATATTGGTATTAATAATGACAAAAGTTGTTTCATCTTTCCGATGTTGTCCTTTTTATCCTTTTTTCTTTTTAGAACCAACCTTCCAGATGTTTCTTTTAATAATTAATTTTTTCCACTACACTAGCAGCTGTTAAGTTGACAATTATTGCGTTTTCAAGTTGAATTTTTCTATTGGTGGTTAATAATTTTTTCTATTGTTAACCTAGGTCAATAATGAACAAATTCAAATATTTTGAGAATTCAGGGATAGTAGATTGTCTTCAACATATTTGCTGCTTGAAATCACCTAACAATATGAAATTATTTGAATAAAAATACGCGCACTATGAAAAATGACTGATGACATAAGGAGTGCGTTCATCATCTACGGTTTAAACGCTTCTCGTGGTGCGATATGGTGTAGAGTGTGAAGTATGTATAACACCCACTTTGCACCCAAGTATAACTCTTACACTCAAGGTGTTGGGTTGTGAACGCACTACCGCTGTAATTTGGGTTTTCTTCATTTGCATATGGGTTCAAAGTTCAAAGTAAAACATAACCCACCTTTTGTAAAATTTTTGGACGTGGTCGTATAAACGGTTTCGTTAATTCGTTGCACTCAATATTGGTGGTTAATAACATAATAACTATACTACCTATAGTAATAATGGTATTTT
Organism: Galerucella pusilla; assembly: GCA_910591695.1. Taxonomy (NCBI): domain Eukaryota; kingdom Metazoa; phylum Arthropoda; class Insecta; order Coleoptera; family Chrysomelidae; genus Galerucella; species Galerucella pusilla. The sequence continues at coordinate 165,711 of CAJUYI010000340.1, forward strand.
ATTGGTGTGTGTTTAACGAAATAGTAACAATAAAGAAGTTCATAATAATATGCAGGGTTCTCCCATTAAAGATCCTTTGGTAAGTAATATTTTAGCATTGTAATAGTGTATAATGTCAACAATGTCACCCTGTATATTTTCTGATTAAAGCAAAGCAGCTTCTTCCAATAATCTGTCAGTATTGACTGATCCATTTATATTTTCCACTCAACGGTTCAAACAAACCTTAAACCGGAAGTGAAAAAAAACTAATTAGTTGTAACAATGTGAGATGTTTCAATGTCTTTCGGTTAAAAGTTACAAAGCTTTTGTAATACTGTGAATTAAAAAAGTGCCTCACTGACAAAACTAAAGCACTGTGAACAGTATAGAGAGGCAGTTGTTAGATGCAGCGCAATCTACGCCTTCCAAGAAAAATATTTCTGTCTATAACTAAGTGACGAAAGTAAAACTTGACTTTAAAAACTTTTTATCATTCAAAAAAGATCATGTCGATAGATTACTTCGTTTTTGAGAAAATATGGCATTGAGTGTACGAACATGTATAAAAAAAATTATTAAGAAAGGTCATTATCATTAAAAAAGGCTATAATTTTTGTTTTCATAAGTAGAATGAAGTATCTAATAGATCTGGTTGGATCTCATCTCACAAAACGCACAATTTTAGGTGTTTTATGCTACAAGCCAGGTAAAAATAACCTAACCTGCCTAATCCGACGAACACAACACCCTATCGCTATAACTTTCTAATTTGAAAGTGATAAACTATAAGAGCGGCACGACTTTATCAATTTTGTAAAATAGTATATTACATAACGTGTGCGGAAAGTGACATTTTCCACACGAGTGGGAAATATTGTAGCACGAGGCATGAGCCGAGTTTGACAATCACACGAGTGTGAAAAATCACTTTCGCACGAGTAATGTACAGTATTTTTCCTACGATCACGTGATAATTTCATCAAATAATGTGTTATCAACATCTGACATATTAATAAACAAAATGTTACAATTAAAGTCAATATAATTGATTTCAAAATTAACAATATCTATCAATAGTGACAAAAGTTCAAGTAGTTTAACTAGGTAGGTTATTACAATTGATAATTGGTTGGATAATTATAGAAATTGAAAGTGAAATTATTATTGTTCATCATACTTCATACATACTTATCATGAATAGGTACCTTTCAAGATGATTACATTTTCCTACTATTATAACAGGTGATTTGGATTAGTTGGTACAACATCGGACTTCTGACGAAGAGTACGCGGGTTCGATCTTCGACCGCGCCCTAAATTTTTTTTAATCTAGAAAATTACAAAAATTTCACTTTTCAAATAGATCGCTTCAAATTTAGATATTACATAGGTAAATCTAATTAAAAATTATATATTTGACAGCTTGCCAGTGGTCAATCTTAATTAAATTTCATTTGACAGTTTTTTTCTGTACGCGTATGAATAAAAGCCACTTTCCATAGAAGTAGACAGTGCGATATATGTCACTTTCCTATGTGATCGTAGGAAAATTTTTGTTCTATTAAAATGTGACCTTTAAATACCAGAAATCGAAATGATTTCTTTAATCGACAAATATTATCTCGAATGATAATAAATTGTGTTTTATATTTTCAATTACCATTTTTATAGCACCTATTGGTCAGGATTTATAAATTATCCCAAAAATAATGCATACTTTCTGAACATTTACGCAACTTCGTTCTGTAACTGAACTTAATTGACATTCAAACTGGAAGTTTTAATTCAGGTGATATGAAAATAATTTGATTTCAATTAAAAAAAATCCTGTTGCGATAGCAACCAGACAGAGGTATAAATTGGTTGGTAATGTTCGTCCCTACAGTTGAATGTTAATATTTTTATTTAAATACCAAAAATTTTTATTTCTCTTTCAGTTGTAAACCAGTATTATGAAGCCCAGGTATACGATGTATTCGTTATAAAGGGGAACACAGCTGTCTTTAAATGCCAGATACCATCGTTCGTTTCGGACCATGTGGAAATAACTTCTTGGCAAGATACGGCTAACAATAGTTATTTACCTCCGACAAACGATTACGGTAGTGTAGTAATACCCAGTGCCCTATTAAATCTATAATAAGTTTATGGTCGTTTTAAGAGTCGTCTCTGTCTTACGCAAATATATTTCTAATTTTGTTGAACGTTTTAATGAATCATCGTCTTAGAAATGAAAAAAGAAGGTTCATGTTAAAATTATTTAGTTAAATGAATGAAACTGATTTACAAAGTGTCTACAATTACCGGAGGACTTCTAAAGTTAAAATAACAAACAGTGCAAGGTCTTCTATTTATAGTTTATCGATTTTTACTATTTACGGGATATAAGACATTATTTTTTCTATGACTCTTGATATAAAAAAAAATTAGTTACTGTTTGCAGTATGCACAAGAAAATTTGATTTGATAAAAAAAATAACATATAGAAATTTATAATAACTTCATGAAATGAAGGGCTGATAACCAACATTCGTTATCGGAAACTGTCTAAATATTAGATGTTAGGAACATCATTATCAATAAATAATGATATTGATATCAGTAAATATCCCAAGATGTGTTCTCTTTTGAAACGGAAAGAAAGCAGTTTTAAAAGCAAGAAGCCTAGAACTTTATTTTCACATGAAATTGCAGACAATTCAACATACTTATAGTGTATAAAGTATAGTGTTCTACTCGCCGAAAGCATTTTTTAAGCTCGCTTAAAAAATGTAACTTTCGTCAATCGTTGAACAATAACTTATTTTGTTTCCGAAGTGACATTTAATTCATCATTGAAATGCCTATCGACCCTTTCAAAAACGCTAGTGCTTTCCGTTTTCAAAATGAACCATCCATAACAGGCAATTAGACGAGAATAAAATACACATTCTCGAGTTTTATCTAAATAAAATTGACCCGAAAGTTCAACCATTAATTGTTATTTGATAATAATTTGTAAAGTCCATTTATATATTATTTCTTTAGTTGACCCCACAATTAAAACACTTAATTGTTGTCCAATTACTGGTTTTTAAAACAATTACTACACAAGCTCTTCAGTCTTCGGATATGGTACATTGAGTCGTTAAAGCTTGGCTTAAGTACGGACCATACCACCACGTGATTTTCTTCAGAGAATTAACCAGTGATTTTCAACAACCCTTAACACTTGAGATGAGATACTAACGATATTTCACTCAACAGTGCATCTGTGCATTTTTCCTTCCCCTTCTCGAAAAATATCAATATATTCCATATCAATTTCTAGAATATTATTTTTAGCATTTTTACGTAATGCTATTATTTAGTCCATTAATAAATAAATCGGCTACGTACGAAACAATGCATATTTATATTGTCGACCCTTGTAGGAATGTAGTTTATAAACATAAACGCGTGGTCGCCTAAGATGCTAATACGCTGTCATTAATCTGATTTCTTCTTATTCCAAGGTAAAATATATTGAAAGAAGACTTGTTTTCAACCTGTACAGTGGGTGAAGGTAGATTCTCAAGATTCTCAACAGATCAAGTTTCATGGAAGCATGCAATTTATTTTTGTTGGTTTTTTATCCTTACGTCGAGGAGGCTGCAGAGATATAAAAAGGAAAATGTATCTTAGAGAATAACAGTTCAAATATGTCTTCTGTATGTTCCTTGTAGCATTACTTATTCTTTTTTCCTATTTTTTGGAAATTAACAAAACCAATATTATGCTTTTTATTTTTTATTATGACGTTCCAGCTACCGTTGTCAAGATGAATTAGCTTTTAAACCATTTTTGGTCCCTATCTGACCCAACAAAAAAATTTGATGAGAAGAAGTCAAGTATCTAGGTTTGACTCTAGACAGTAAACCCCTGTGGAACAAACATGAAAAGGACATAACATACAAATCAAAAATGGATCTAACGGTATGCAGGAATCTGCCAGGGATAAGCTGGGATTGTAACCAAAAAATCCTAAGCTGGATGTACACTGCCATAGTGAGACCACTTACGTGGAGTAGAAGAACTAGCCTATTGACGACGAGAGAAAACCTCTCCAATTTTTTTCTTTGTGTCAGATAGCAACCAAACATTGTTTGAAAACTAATTCATCTTGACAACGGTAGCTGGAACGCTACCGAAACGTCGTAATAAAAAATAAAAAGCATTATTTGATGATTTGGAAGGGATAGTATAATAAAAGGAAAATGTGTGAGTGCTATTTGTTTTGCTGTCTTTATCAATAAGATAAGGAATTTAAGGATGAAAAAGGTTTATATACCTAGGACGCAGTTCGACTGACGGACGATTAGCGAAAAGGTCAATTCATACACCTGTAAAAATAGATTTGGATTGGGAAATAAACTTTTCGAAGCAATATAGTTAAGGTAACGTGGATATTGAGTTTATGGCAAAAATAAGTTCCAAACTTTTATAAACGCGATGCTAGAGACGAATGTAGAGAGAAAATATAACGATTGGAGAATGGCTCATCTAAAAGATGGGATTGGAGGCGCAGAAGAAAATACTGGGATTTATGAAACAAATTGAGAAAAACCTCGGAAACAATGTTTAACGTGGCTGTTATATCTTTATTGATAACACGCTCTACTTATATAGGGCAATTGTTACAGGTCACTGTAATGAAGTCATAAGTAGTTTCTCTGTATCTGTAGAGTAGGGAGGGTGAGTGTAGGCTCACAGCCCTTTGGCCACATATGAACAATTGTACATCCTCCCGAGGAGTTGTCCTCCTAGGTCATCGTCCATCCTGTCCTTCCCAGGAAGGTGGACAGGTCATTAGGAGACATCTCCTTTATATCGGCAGGTGTAGGCCAAGACTCACCGAACACACACTCTCTTATTGACGATAACTCCGGACACTCGCATAATACATGCCTGACAGTTTCATCTTCCTGTTCACACATCCTGCATAGGGGTGTATCCACTAGCCCCATAGTATGGAGGTGTTTCCTTAGTTGACAGTGGCCAGTCAGAAATCCTACTGTTATACGTAGGCTTTTCCTGGTCATCGCCAAATATTTCTTCGGTGCCAGCTTCCCAGGGTCGCCCAGGGTGATCCTGGCAAGACTGCATCCTTTGATTCCATCCCATCTCTCAATGGATTAAGCATGGGTGTAACGTTTGGCTAGTTCCGCAAATGTCGAAGTCTTTAGGCCGTAGGTGTCACTCTGAGTCCTAAAAAGTCCAGCCGCTTCCCTGGCTGAAAAATCGGCAATACGATTTCCTTTACTCCTGTCGTGCCCTTTAACCCACATCAGGATAATATTGTTATCTGCCAAGGCGTTAGCTAAATCTTGGTGGCACTCTAGTACTAGCCCCGATATAACACGTTGTCTGTTCGAGGCTAATAGGGCTACTATAAGTGCAGATTGTTGTATTTGCCAGAAATTACTTTACTGGTTAGTTCTTTTGTGTCAATTGAGATACCACCCTGCTCTGTTTGGACCACGCTGGTATTGTTTCCCATTCCCCACTTAATCCTTAGGTTTAGTGCTCTGGAGTAAAATCCACATCCTGAGCCTTCTTCCATTTTTGAGCCATCTGGTATATATACGTATTGCATTTGCAGCATCTGACTCTTTGTTCTGTTTTACTTGTATTTGGTAGGTTTTTTTTTAATTCTGTTTTTTAACGCCGGTCTATTTCTGCGACTGCGACCAATATAAGTAAGATGACAGCTATTGCAACAAAAATTATACACTACAATACTACTATCTAAGATACGTATTCTGTTTTTTTATTCTGTTATTTATCGTCGGTCTATTTCTGCGACTGAGGCTAATCACCGACGCCGGGAGCACTCTAACCGGATATTTTGGCGAACCCACTAGTGTTCCAACCAGTGGTAGCGTTCTTCAACGAGCCCAACATGGACTCGGGACCTCGGTTTCACGTCTCCTCCGAAAGACGGCATATCTAAATTATACCTCGTGCTCATTGATATAATGCCTGTGAGCTGTGATATGCTAGTCCGCTGCAGGCTGTACGGGCCCTATACGATGGTTTTCCCTGGCATGGTCACCCATCCAAGTACTAACCATGTCCGACCTTACTTAACTGTAATTATCGCATCATACGCGTTCCCCTACAGTGCTGGGTCGTCGCCCTTTGTAGGGTTTATTAAACCCAAACCTAGGGGACAAATTGCATAATTGGCTGCCTGCAGCAGAGATAGCGCAGTAAGTGCTTCTTGCTATAAGCTTAGCCTCAATTGGCCCATTCCTACTTCGGGGTTTACACCAGCCGTGCGCAATCGTACCATGGCCATTAACGGCCTATAGTTAAACCCTCGTATTTCTATTCTTCTGTAATCCTTTACCCAACCTCTCTTTTCACTTTTTTTAATTTCAGTTAATTTTATTAAACTCGCACACTTATTACATATTTATTGCAGCGTTCTGATTACAAAAACGATAATTAGAAAAATATATTCTATTTTTTTCAAGCAAATCCGAATAAAAACTTGCACACAAGCTATAAAACAGTATAGAATTGCATAATAATATGTTGTTCTTCATGCGTTAAAATGCAGGGACGCTAAATACTGCAATTGCATTTTTTAACATTAGCGCTTCCGCTTTAACGTAACGTAAGTGGGACAGTTGAATTTAATCTAATTTTCGCTGTAATTTACATTAGAATTTAGAAAATTTAGGTCAACTTCTGATAGCGCTTTTAGAGAGGCTTATTAAATTTTAACATTAAGTTGACGTAGGAAACCCTTCATCGATTTTTAATTATGATATTCATACACATAATTATTTCAAACTCTTTGAACAAAAGGACAAAATAACACAAATTCGTAAGAAGTATTCCAATCTCTCCATCTACCAAATACTTCTACGGCCATTGCAATTCTCGAGAAACAAAAACTGATTATTAACTAGCTCTCTTAAGAGTCTTCTCATCTGGTTGCTGTTATCTTGGAGTTTGAGGGCATTAACAGTCACGTGGTCTGAAAGCAAATCTGTGTTACATTTGACAAACCTGATATCTACTTTCAAGTCAAGATGGAGGTCACTTAATTGGAAGTACCAAGCGGCACTAATAGCGCTCCTTGGTACTTTGAAAGCATTGTAACATCTGTTTGGTACAGCTCCAAAGACGTTTTTTTAATCTCCTGCTTCTTCAGTTTTTTTACGATAGGCTCTTAACAGATAGTTTTCCTCGTAAACGTAAGTTATTTGCACGTCTCACTGGTACACAGAAAGAAATATCGAACCTTATATGAATCACCAGCTGGTATT
>CAJUYI010000340.1:173090-222047 GCA_910591695.1 Galerucella pusilla
ATAGATGATCAAGGCAACGCCATGACGGTATCACAAAATTATGGTAATTCTAACGACAAAAAAATTTATTTTTAGTTGTGTCGCAGTACTATGTCACCGAGGCCGAAAACGAATACGTCATTCGGGGAAATTCGGCCGTGATGAAGTGCAAGATACCCAGCTTCGTGGCCGATTTTGTCCAAATTGATTCTTGGATTTCGGATGACGGTCTGGTACATAAGTACAATGACAACAGCGACTATGGTACTACTACTGTTTTGATCAGATTCCTGTTCACCTAAATATTTATTAGCGAATTCTTTATAGGTTTATACTTTTAGTAGCATCCACCCCGGGTAGGTATGAAATAAAACATTTTACCCCCCCTTGTCATTCTGACAGGTCCTCTTCCGAATTCGCGGTTTTCTCTTCACTCCCTTTAGTTTTGTTAATGTACGCATAAGTAGCCATCTACATAGTGATAACGCCAGATCAAATTTGAAAAACTGTGCATCTCTTAAAAGAAATTAGAGTTTGTGAAGGGATTGTTAAATACTTTGAGTGTTTGGAAGACCCTCTAACCTTTTTATTTACAAACTACTATTTGTGCGAAAGAAGAGATATTAGAAACTACTGGCATACAGATGTTTTTTATTAATATTTTATTAATTTCTAATATTCTGGACGCTCTGTTACTAACAATAAAACACTTGGTATAAAGTAAGGTGAAAATTCGCTAATAAATATTTGGCCTAAGGAGTGATAAATATACTAATCCGTATATTGTATTGTACCTTTTGTCCCATTTACGACATTTCCAGGTCCAAATTTTTAACCATCTTACAAGAAAACAAATCATACCAAAAATAGGGCAGAAAATTCATAACGCAACGATTTTTGATGATTTTCATCATATGTCACTTGATTACGTTGACGTTTCAGGTGAATTTTTCAATTGAACGTCAGTGTATGTCAAAGTTTTTTGTTATTTCTTCCTATTTTTTGGTTTATTCGGTAGGCGAAAAATAGTTGTGTGTCAAACATGCAGGAAACGCTTTAGTATCCCTAAACTATTAACTCGTTCATGCATCTAATAGTTTTGGGATGCTAAATCTCTTTTTCTGCCTTTGTGACAAGAAACAGACAAAATTATTATTTTATGTCGAATATCTTGTATTTAGATTCGCCATAATAAACTGGTTTCATGAACCATTACGCTTATGAAGATGTAAGTTATTGACCAATGATTATCGCTAGTTCTAGCTCCAGAGCAAATTAGCTCGCTGACCCTAACCTTTTAAGGTATTCTTTAACTTGTTTGCTGTTTAAATTAGCGCTACTTTTGTAAAGAAATATTAAAGCCACATCATTTTAGTTAGTGTCCCTAAATATTAACGTTTTCTGAGATAAATCACATTATATAATTTTTTAATTAAATTATGCACGAAAATGTAGTTGTTTGTTACTTCAAGATATATAAAGATATATCTTGATATAGATATAAACTTATTAGTTAGCAGGCGTGTGAAATTGCTGGAAAAGATAATTAATTACAACAACTTTATGTTATTACTATACTCAACAATTTTACATTTTTACTTTAATTTGTATATGTACATTTAAAATGATTTCAAGTTTACTCTATATAAAAAAATCCGTTGGTAATTAAATTAAGCGAACTTTTTTTTATCAAATCTGGAATAACGTTCATTGAATCTGCTAGCCACATGTTCATGTTGTACAAATTAGTATAGAATTTCTGCTATAAGTTTCTCGCAAAACTTTTGAAAGGTTTCATCGTTTAACTTTAGTTTTATTTTTCTATTCGACGGGTTTAATCTTGTTAGTGAACTGTATAGCTTTCACAATACCCATTAGATTTTTAACAATTTACCCAAGTAGGTATACTATTTCTAAAGTAAACGCTCAATGGCGTGCAATGGCGCTCAAAGTAGTAAGAATTTTATTTGTTGACAAATTTTGTGAGATGTTTTCCTCTGGAGCTTGTTAATAAATTCGTCAACGATTTTTATTTTAGCTGTCGCTTTTATATTAAAATTAATACTTACTGTATTATTATATTTTTCTCCTATACCTAAAATGGTATAATAAAAAAGTGAATACTTATTTCTAAACAAACAGTGATTTTAACGCTTCTACACTATCAAGATGTAAACTTGTCTCTTCAATTAGCACTAGAGCCTGAAAGAAGGCATCATCCATCGTGGCTAAAGGTGGAAAAAAATCTAAGAATAAATACATTTTCAAAAAATCGTTGGGTGCGTACCATGGACCACAACCGTTAAGACTGCTGCCGCAACCCAACACACGCTCGGTCTCATGTCAGCGGCTAGCTTTTTTGCAGAGCCAAGAAATTTTTTTGCTCAGCGCCGTCCAAACGGTTGAGACATGCGCACAGCTGTTAAAGCGTTAAAGCGTTGAGTGTGAGCCTTTTTCTATTTAGATAAGCAGCTTTGTCACTTGAAACGTGCCCATTAATACTACATAACCTTAACAACATTATCTCTCATGAAAAATCGCTACGAATCAGTCGTTTGTTTGCTGCCACGATCTTTGGGCCTCATTCAACTTGATTGCAATAACGTGAATAAATGAAGTCACAAAACACAGAATGAAAATAAACACAAAATACATGTAATCTTCTTCTTCTCACATGCTTTTTAAACCACTTTACAGTACACATTACCCAAAAAACGATACATAAGATCTACAAAGTTGTTAGCTAGTGTTTTTGGAAGATATCGCTATTGATCTTTCGAGTAACGTTTGATTCGGGCGAAACCATCCGATGTTCTCGCGAATAGTCGAACGTTCAAAGATCCTTGTCCAGGGGGTCTATTCTCAAACAGTGACATTTTTTGTCGCATTCGAGATTTTACTCTTTTGTATACATCCTTGATTGACAAAAGTATAATCCCGCATGCGACAAATAATGTCACTGTTTGAGAATAGCCCCCCAGAACAAGCAATGAAATTACAGCTCTACTACCGCCACCTGCCTCTACCTAGAGGGCAATTGAACAAATACGTATTTATTTTATGCAGTTCCAATTCAGACAAAGAATTCTTCTCATGAGAAGAAATGTTCTCACCGAACTAATTTTTCTGTGCACTTGTGCGTCTCTGGATTGTCTCTGCAGCTACTCAGTAGCGCCTAAAAAAACACTCCCGAAAAACACTAGCGAATGGTGAATGCCAAGGAAAACGTGCGCTTAACAATTTTAGAAAATATATCTGTCAACCTTGCTTTTTCCTCATGTCTACATATTGATTTTAGAAATAATATTTTCCCCCTGCAGACACTAATCAACATTCAATTACTTATTTCAAAGTACTAAATAATATTGATAACATTTTTTTGAAACAATAATTTTTTTACGCAGTTGTTGCACAAACCTATGAAGTAGAAGCTGATAACGAATACGTAATTCGTGGAAATGCCGCCGTAATGAAATGCGAAGTTCCTTCATTCGTATCGGATTTTATCTCTGTAGAAAATTGGAGAGATTCCCAGGGAAATGTGTATCTACCTGGACAAGACGATTATGGTACACGTTACAATTGAAATATGTACTTTTAAAATGTAGTTGTAGTAAAAATCCAACCCAAATCTTCCTAGAGGTCTTTTGATGAAATATTGAAAAAAATATGTCTAAATAGAATGCTTTAGTATATAGATTGCAAAAATTCTATTCGCACTTACGATTTACACAAGTACGACAAGGAAAATATTAGAAAATCTACTTGAAAGAGAGAGAAGAATATTTGTGCGCAGTCAGCGATGGGCGTGTGTTTAGTGCCACCCGAAGTGCCACCATTTTAACCGCTGTTGCCAAATGTTCTTATCTGTAAACGTTATTCCCAATTTGTTAAATACCAATGATTGTTGAATCTAAAGCAGTGTATAGATTTTATTTATTGCAGATTGTTTTTTGTTCAAATTTTTTCTTTAGCCATATAATTTTATTCTTATTTGTGTTGCTCTCACTTATTTTTCAAAAGCCAATAACATTACCAATCTCGATTTTCTCCCACCAAATCGGCGTTATCCCGTGTGAAAAGTCAAATGCAAAATTAGTTATTTATTCCTTAGAAAGTACCAAACATTCTAAACTGGCAACGCTGCCTTCATATCAGATAGGTAACTGGAACTGAACACACGCCCAACGCTGACTGCGAACAATTATTGTTCTTTCCCTTTCAAGTAGCTTTTCTCATATCTTCCTTGTCGTACCTACTTGTGTAAATCGTTTGTCTAGAACAAACTTTTCGCTATATGTATACAGTGCTATTCAAAAGTCCCCTCCCCCCCTCGTATCTTTTGAACGGCTACACTTACATTAATAAAATTTGGAGGGTGAAAATAAAGTGTTGTAAACTTCTCTACGAATGGTAACAGGTGACGAAATAGTAATAGATGACGTCACAGTGGCACTCTGGCCAATAATTTTAAATAGGACCTTATGGAAAGTGATATCTCGTTTGAAAGGCATTGACATTGGTTACATAGCCATATTAATTTTGTTTGGGTTTAAACTTATTTTGACGGATAAATTAAATAAATACCAAAATTATAATTTCACATTTAAATATTGAAGATTTTTCAGTCCGCCTCTGGTTAGTTGTCAAAAAATTGACGTTTTTAATTTAATGGTATTTGTTGCTTTGCAAAGTTTTTCTAAATAGCTTAAATATTTAATTTTATTATTGTTTAACGAGACGTTTAAGAGTTTACATAGGCAAAATGGTACGTACACAAGCCGACAAAGTAGCAGCTATCTTAATAATTGGTGAATCTAGAAAGAATCTCCATGAAGCGGAACGTTTATTTAATGAGAGATATCCAGATCGTCCTATCTCGAGAACTTATTTGAGGGAGCTTCTTCACAAGTTTGAAGCAACAGGTAGTGTTCAAGATGCCAACCGATCTGGTCGACCAACATTTAGTGATGATAAAAAAATTGATATAGTTGCTGAAATGGTAGTAAACCGTACTTCCTCTTCAACTAAAGTTGCGTCTATCTGTGAAGTAAGTAAAAGTACAGTACAGAGAGTGTTGGCTGAAAATAAATTTCATCCATGCAAGTTAAAAATGGTGCATCACCTTTCGGATGACGACCTCTACAGAAGACTTGAATTCTGTGAATGTATGACAAATAAAATTAGTCAAAACCCACAAAAACAATTTGTTTTAGTGACGAAAGTACTTTTTGCCTCAATGGAAATGTGAATACACAAAATGTAAGGTATTGGAGTGACACAAATCCTCACACCTTTCGTGAACAACCTACCCAATTTCCAGAAAAAGTCAATGTTTGGGCAGGTATTTTGGGAAACCACATAGTTGATCTTGTCTTCCTAAATTCAAATTTAAGCAGTGAAGTGTATCTGGAGATGTTACAAAATGCAATCGAGCCATTACCCACATAGCAATTTGACATCCTAAGCATATGCGTGGAATATTTTCAAAAAGAACATGGATGTGCAAAGCATGTTCTCAAATAATACCAAAACAAGTGCTATAAATAGATTGTGTTGCGCCCTGGTTACATGCTGGTCAGGTTTTCAGAATGTGATGAAAGATGTTCTTATAAGATGCTGAGTATGTACCCAGCACTAAAAAGCTCAAAGTGTCAACAAACATGTGATAGCACATCCTTTTCACATGCTACGTATTTTCCAGCTATAGGCCTTCTGATATACAGTACATCCTAGGCATGTGCTATCGGCGTATATATTATATACCTATACGAGTGCTATTAATCTATACATGTGCTAGTGTAGATGCTAGGCACATGCTAAGGATATCTCGTATTATTCGCAGGACCTACGCATATCCATTACACTTCCTTCTACGAAAAGAATGTGCTTTGCACATGCTCTTCTGAAGTTTCTCTCTTGCAATGCATACTCTTTGTAGGTGCTATGTACATAAATGTACATGATGTTAACTTTTTTGTCAACTTCTTATTTTTCATTTACCATTTACCAATGTAACATTATTAATTACTGCAATGAAAAATCCTTGTTCTGAGGGGACCTCCATGCCATGTTGATCACGGCAACCCCTATGCCAGGTTAGTATAGTTCTTCTAGCGTTCTAGCTTTGGTCCGGTATTTGATTTCCGTGGTTACTTATGAATCGGTGTAAAGCTACAAATAAAAGTCAGCGCCCTCTTTCGATGCGTTTATGTATTATTTCGAATACTTTGTTGAAAAGGAACCCTTCTCAAATGTATTTTCTCTGTATGTTCTCACTTAATCAATCATCAAATCAATTTTATACACGCTGTATTTCTCAATTCAATTCAATAACTAATTGAAGAAATGTAGGTGCCGTCTATACTCTTCCAAATAATGTGCTATTCACATGCGATAAAGCATATGCTGAAACTGGATGTGATCGCATGTACGAAGGACGTATTCAGCATGTGCATTGAATGTACCAAATAATGTTCTGTTTTATACTTTGCACATGTTAAAAATATGATTTAAGGTTAATCATAAGATTATTTAGATATATACATGCTAAGTGTATATTATAAATGGAAAGATATATATGATAATGGCTTCAATATCGAACGAAGTTAGCTTAATAAAGAATATATACTTATATTAAGTCATTATCGCATCGAGTTTATTTTATGGTATATGCTTTAAATCTACCAAATAATATTCCATGTTTTATATTTTGCACATGCTAAGGATGGGCTTTGTGGCTAATTCAGATATCGGCAGATGCATATTTAAAATGAAAGGGTACAACACCAATGATGGCTTAGAAAATAGTAAATATTTATTCACATGTATGTAAAACGGATAAAACGTGCTGAAGATTTGATGTGAAATTACCTGACCTAATTGATAATCCCTATCACATGCTTAGGATATCTGTAAAATAAAAGACTTCTGATATTCTTCAAGGTATATACTTGGCATATGCGCTGAATGTAGTGAAAAGAATCTTAGTTAATGGTAAATTATTATTATATGCTAAATATATAATTTAAAAAAAAGCTTTAGGTGGACTTTTATGGTATGTGCGAATCATATGCGAAAGATCTACGGAAAAAAACAAGTTTGAATCTAGAATTCTTAGCACTTGCTATGGATGTATGTACAGGGATGTGCTCAAAAGTATGTGGACAGCGTATGCTAATCATGTACCGAAACGAACATCTTTTACGGGACGTTGAACGCATATACTTGGCATATGAATCTTCTTTAAATGCTATGTGGGTAATTCTTGAAATTCTGGAAGATAATCCAGATGAATTCGGCCATCTGGAAATAACATTTCAACAAGTTGGTGCTCCTGCACATTATTATTGTGCAGTAAGACGTTACCTGGATGAAGAATATCGAGGTAGATGGATCGGCCGGCGAGGTCCTATAGAATGGCCTCCTCGGTCACCAGATCTGACACCATTAGATTTTTTTCTGTGGGGGTACTTGAAATCCAAGGTTTATACTACGGCACCAGATAGCATAGGCGTTTTGAAAGAAAGAATTATTGAAGAATGCAATGCAATTTCAGCTGACACATTCAAACGAGTACGACAAGAGTTTACTAATAGGATGTATTACTGTCATGAAGTAGATGGAGCACATTTCGAACACTTGCTATAAGAATCCATTGTTGATATTTGATTAATTGAATTTAAAAAAATAATTTCAATAATTTTGGTATTTATTTAATTTAACCGTCAAAATTGGTTTAACCCCAAACAAAATTAATATGGCTATGTAGCCAATGTCGATGCCTTTCAAACGAGATATCACTTGCCATAAGGTTCTATTTAAAATTATTGGCCAGAGTGGCACTGTGACGTCATCTATTACTATTACGTCACCTGTTACCATTCGTAGAGAAGTTTACAACACTTTATTTTCACCCTCCAAATTTTATTAATGTAATTGTAGCCGTTCAAAAGATACGAGGGGGAAGGGGACTTTTGAATAGCACTGTATATAGTATGTAGGACAAATATTCAATACGTTCGTCGTGTCATCGATTTTAAAAATACTGTAGCCTCATCTCCTATTATGTATCTCACACGTCCCCTTTTGTTACAGTTGTCCAACAATTTTATCAGAGTCGCGTTATCGACGAGTTTGTATTAAAAGGAAATACGGGCATTTTGAAGTGTTTAGTTCCCAGTTTCGTCACGGATTTCGTGCAAATCGAAGCATGGGTGGCTGATGACAACACCGTATTTAAATATACTAATACTGAAAATGATTTTGGTAATTCAACATATTGGTATTAATAATTAATGACAAAAGTTGTTTCATCTTTCCGATGTTGTCCTTTTTATCCTTTTTTTCTTTTGAGAACCAACCTTCCAGATGTTTCCTTCAATAATTAACTTTTTCCACTACTAGCAGCTGTTAAGTTGACAATTATTGCGTTTGCTTTAACTGAGAATTTGAATTTCGCTAATTAGTGGTTAATAATGTTTTCTATTGTTAGCCTAGGTAGATTGTCTTCAACATATTTGCTGCTTGAAATCACCTAAAAAGATAAAATTATTTGAATAAAAATACTATTAGCTTAAAATTCGCGCACAACGAAAAATGACTGATGACATAAGGAGTGCGTTCATAATCTACGGTTTAAACGCTTCTCGTGGTGCGATATGGTGTAGAGTGTGAAGTATGTATTAAATGTTTTATCTACAACTGTCATGTAACGGGTACGATTTGACACTATTTTCAGTGTCATAATGACGTATATTACCGCACTAGTGCGTTTTTGATTACATTACCGCACTAGAGCGGTAATGAGAATCTAGAAACATATTAATACCAAAATTAAATATTTAAAATAACACTGGAAGCTGCATTTTCAATTTCCAAAAGGAGATTTTCTTCGCTTGAACTCATTTTTATAGATTTTTGTTCATTCAACTTTGAAAATTTGATGACATAACTAATTTATTTTTTTTCCACAGCCTTGTTTGTCTTTGTTGCTATGGTCACAAAATATGATACAGTACCTTATGTTTGCAGTCAATATTATTAAAAATACGTTGGATTGAATTTTTTTTCAAATTTTATAATATAGGTACTGTTAATAATACTAATAAACAGTTGTAGATAAAATTTTGTACGTAACACGTGTGATAGGAATTATTAACGCACTTATGTGATTACACGACTCGGCCTACGGCCTCGTCGTGCAAACTTCACATGCTTGCGATAATAATGTCCATATCCCACTAATTACGTAAATAACTATATTATGAACGCCCACTTTGTACTCAATTATAACTCTTACACTCAAGGTGTGTTGTAAACGCACTACCGCTGTAATTTGGGTTTTATTCATTTGCACATGGGTTCAAAGTTCAAAGTAAAACATAACCCACCTTTTGTCAAATTTTTGGATGTAATCGTATAAATGGTTTCGTTAATGCGTTGCACTCAATATTGGTGGTTAAAAAACTATACTACCTATAGAGTTTGCAGGTGTATACGGGCGCAGACCTAGGACAGAAATTTCAATCTCTCTAGGATCCTATGCAACCGTATTTCAGGCGGAAATTTACGCCATTGTTTCATGTGTGGAGAGAGTGGAACAAGCCAATCTCATACATAGAACAATAAAAATTTTCTCGGACAGCCAAGCGGCTTTAAAAGCACTTAGCTCTTGCCGTGTAACGTCGAAATTGGTTTTAGACTGCCAAAAAAGACTCTCCTCAATAGGAGAACTCAATAAAGTATTGCTGGTCTGGATCCCTGGCCATTCTGGCATGGAAGGAAACGAGAAGGCAGACTTTCTTGCAAGGGAGGGTGCCGCACGTGTTTCTATCGGACCAGAACCCACAATTGGCATCGCAATAAGTTTTGCCAAACAAACACTAAATACCTGGACAGCAAGAAGAGCTTTAGACTTCTGGCATAATTTACCAGGATTGGTTCATTCAAAGGCTTTTATACATCCTTCGAAGTATGTATCCAAACAAATGTTAGACCATAGCAGGCATGACCTACGTTGTCTAACAGGCCTTTTAACAGGCCACTGTCATCTGAATCATCATATGCTAAAACTTGGACTGTCGGAAGATCCGACTTGCCGTCTTTGTTTGGAAGATGATGAAACAGCAGAGCATATAATTTGTGCCTGCCCCGCCGCGGCTCGAATCAGGTATCTGATGTTTGGCAGGGTCTCTCTCTCGCCCTCGGACCTGAAATATCATTCACCAAATAAAATAATCGGCTTTGTTAAAAAGCTGAATTTGTTTGGTGAAATCTGAATAGGTGTGAGCCACAATAGACTCTTGTGAGTCGCAGTGGAGGGCCTTATAGACCCACTCACCACAAACCTAACCTAACCTAACCTATAGAGTTTGGCAAGTTTATCTGGAGCTACGCGGCAACGGTAAGAGGCGAGGAAAAACATGGCGTATATCTGTCAAACGTACAAATGGCGTACGGTACCTATTTTACCAAGTAAAACTGAAATTACAAAGGTATGGATAAATCAATATCAGTCAATTGACAAAGTGAGAGGGAAGATAACACACGCACGCGCTTGCCAATAAGAAGTCAGCTGGTCGATAAAAATCACCAATTATGTAATCGGAGAGTGTGGTCATTATGGTTTACGTACAACGTTGCCAGAGCTTTAAGAAGCACATAACAAATTTGGAAAAGTGTTCTCTTTTAATATTCATGAATTGGAAAATAATGTTAATAGAATAAATCCAAGGAAACAAGCACATTATAAAATTAACGTTCAATCATATTTTTAATATTGTTAATAATAAAAAGACCCATTTATAATTATTATCACTACATAATCAATACTTCAACTTTTTCATAGTTAAACGTGGCAATGTCGAATGTTTTCGACTGTATTCCTTTCACGGTTTCAGATAAACTTGCCAAAGTATAATAATGGTATTTTATTGGTGTGTGTTGAACTTGAAATAGTAACAATAAAGAAGTTCATAATAATATGCAGGGTTCTCCCATTAAAGATCCTTTGGTAAGTAATATTTTAGCATTGAAATAGTGTATAATGTCAACAATGTCACCCTGTATATTTTCTGATTAAAGTAAAGCGGCTTCTTCCAATAATCTGTCAGTATCGACTGATCCATTTATATTTTTCACTCAACGGTTCAAGCAAACCTTAAACCGGGAGTGAAAAAAAACTAATTAGTTGTAACAATGTCAATGTATTTCGGTTAAAAGTTACATAGCTTTTGAAATACTGTGAATTAAAAAAGTGCCTCACTGACAAAACTAAAGCACTGTCAACTGTATATAGAGGCAGTTCGAGAGGCAGTTGTTAAATGCAGCGCAATCTACGCCCTCCAAGAAAAAAATTTCTGTCTATAACTAAGTGACGAAAGTAAAACTTGACTTTAAAAACTTTTTATCATTCGAAAAAGATCATGTCGATAGATTACTTCGTTTTTGAGAAAATATGGCATTGAGTGTACGAACATGTATAAAAAAAATTATTAAGAAAGGTCATTATCATTAAAAAAGGATATAATTTTTGTTTTCATAAGTAGAATGAAGTATCTAATAGATCTGGTTGGATCTCATCTGACAAAACGCACAATTTTAGGTGTTTTATGCTACAAGCCAGGTAAAAATAACCTAACCTGCCTAATCCGACGAACACAACACCCTATCGCTATAACTTTCTAATTTGAAAGTGATAAACTATAAGAGCGGCACGACTTTATCAATTTTGTAAAATAGTATATTACATAACGTGTGCGGAAAGTGACATTTTCCACACGAGTGGGAAATATTGTAGCACGAGGCATGAGCCGAGTTTGACAATCACACGAGTGTGAAAAATCACTTTACTGTAATCAACATCTGACATATTAATAAACAAAATGTTACAATTAAAGTCAACATAATTGATTTCAAAATTAACAATAACTATCAATAGTGACAAAAGTTCAAGTAATATAGGTAGGTTATTACAATTATTAATTGGTTGGATAATTATCATACTTCATACATACTTATCATGAATACCTTTCAAGATAATTACATTTTCCTACTATTATAACAGGTGATTTGGATTAGTTGGTACAACATCGGACTTCTGACGAAGAGTACGCGGGTTCGATCTTCGACCGCGCCCTAAATTTTTTTTAATCAAGAAAATGAATGAAAATTTCACTTTTGGAATATATCGCTTCAAATTTAGATATTACATAGGTGAATCTAATTAAAAATTATATATTTGACAGCTTGCCAGTGGTCAATCTTAATTAAATTTCATTTGACAGTTTTTTTTCTGTACGCGTATGAATAAAAGCCACTTTCCATAGAAGTAGACAGTGCAATATATGTCACTTCCCTATGTGATTGTAGGAAATTTTTTTTTCTATTAAAATGTGACCTTTAAATACCAGAAATCGAAATGATTTCTTTAATCGACAAATATTATCTCGAATGATAATAAATTGTGTTTTATATTTTCTATTACCATTTTTATAGCAAAAATAATGTATTCGTTCTGAACATTTACGCAACTTCGTTCTGTAAACTGAACTTAACTGGAAGTTTTAATTCAGGTGATATGAAAATAATTTGATTTCAATTAAAAAAAATTCTGTTGCGATAGCAACCAGACAGAGGTATAAATTGGTTGGTAATGTTCGTCCCTACAGTTGAATGTTAATATTTTTATTTAAATACCAAAAATTTTTATTTCTCTTTCAGTTGTAAACCAGTATTATGAAGCCCAGGTATACGATGTATTCGTTATAAAGGGGAACACAGCTGTCTTTAAATGCCAGATACCATCTTTCGTTTCGGACCATGTGGAAATAACTTCTTGGCAAGATACGGCTAACAATAGTTATTTACCTCCGACAAACGATTACGGTAGTGTAGTAATACCCAGTGCCGTATTAAATCTATAATAAGTTTATGGTCGTTTTAAGAATCGTCTCTGTCTTACGCAAATATATTTCTAATTTTGTTGAACGTTTTAATTAATCATCGTCTTAGAAATGAAAAAAGAAGGTTCATGTTAAAATTATTTAGTTATTAATGAATGAAACTGATTTACAAAGTGTCTGCAATTACCGGAGGACTTCTAAAGTTAAAATAACAAACAGTGCAAGGTCTTCTATTTATAGTTTATCGATTTTTACTATTTACGGGATATAAGACATTATTTTTTCTATGACTCTTGATATAAAAAAAATTTTGTTACTGTTTGCAGTATGCACAAGAAAATTTGATTTGATAAAAAAATAACATATAGAAATTTATAATAACTTCATGAAATGAAGGGCTGATAACCAACATTCGTTATCGGAAACTGTCTAAATATTAGATGTTAGGAACATCATTATCAATAAATAATGATATTGATATCAGTAAATATCCCAAGATGTGTTCTCTTTTGAAACGGAAAGAAAGCAGTTTTAAAAGTAAGAAGCCTAGAACTTTATTTTCACATGAAATTGCAGACAATTCAACATACTTATAGTGTATAAAGTATAGTGTTCTACTCGCCGAAAGCATTTTTTAAGCTCGCTTAAAAAATGTAACTTTCGTCAATCGTTGAACAATAACTTATTTTGTTTCCGAAGTGACATTTAATTTGCCTATCGACCTTTTCAAAAACGCTAGTGCTTTCCGTTTTCAAAATGAACCATCCATAACAGGCAATTAGACGAGAATAAAATACACATTCTCGAGTTTTATCTAAATAAAATTGACCCGAAAGTTCAACCATTAATTGTTATTTGATAATAATTTGTAAAGTCCATTTATATCTATACTTCTTTAGTTGACCCCAGAATTAAAACACTTAATTGTTGTCCAATTACTGGTTTTTAAAACAATTACTACACGAGCTCTTCAGTCTTCGGATATGGTGCATTGAGTCATTAAAGCTTGGCTTAAGTACGGACCATACCACCACGTGATATTCTTCAGAGAATTAACCAGTGATTTTCAACAACCCTTAACACTTGAGATGAGATACTAACGATATTTTACTCAACAGTGCATCTGTACATTTTTCCTTCCCCTTCTCTAAAAATATCAATATATTCCATATCAATTTCTAGAATATTATTTTTAGCATTTTTACGTAATGCTATGTATTTAGTCGATTAATAAATAAATCGGCTACGTATACGAAACAATGCATATTTATATTGTCGACCCTTGTAGGAATGTAGTTTATAAACATAAACGCGTGGTCGCCTAAGATGCTAATACGCTGTCATTAATCTGATTTCTTCTTATTCCAAGGTCAAATATATTGAAAGAAGACTTGTTTTCAACCTGTACAGTAGGTGAAGGTAGATTTTCAACAGATGAAGTTTCGTGGAAGCATGCAATTTATTTTTGTTGCTTTTTAATCCTTATGTCGAAGAGGCTGTGGAGATATAAAAAGGAAAATGTGTCTTAGAGAATAACAGTTCAAAGATGTCTTCTGTATGTTCCTTGTAGCATTTCTTATTCTTTTTTCCTATTTTTTGGAAATTAAACAATAACAATTAAACAAAACCAATATTATGCTTTTTATTTTTTATTATGACGTTCCAGCTACCGTTGTCAAGATGAATTAGCTTTTAAACAAATTTTGGTCCCTATCTGACCCAACAAAAAAATTTGATGATAACGAGATTGAATGGAGACAAGAAGTCAAGTATCTAGGTTTGACTCTAGACAGTAAACCCCTGTGGAACAAACACGAAAAGGACATAACATACAAATCAAAAATGGATCTAACGGTGTGCAGGAATCTGCCAGGGATAAGCTGGGATTGTAACCAAAAAATCCTAAGCTGGATGTACACTGCCATAGTGAGACCAATTATCACTTGCGTGGAGTAGAAGACGACGAGAGAAAATCTCTCCAAAATTCAATTTTTTTCGTTGTGTCAGATAGCAACCAAACATTGTTTGAAAACTAATTCATCTTGACAACGGTAGCTGGAACGCTACCGAAACGTCGCAATAAAAAATAAAAAGCATTATAGTGTGGTTTGATTCCCAAAAAATAAGAAAAAAGTTCAAAGATGATTTGGAAGGGATAGTATAATAAAAGGAAAATGTGTGAGTGCTATTTGTTTTGCTGTCTTTATCAATAAGATAAGGAATTTAAGGATGAAAAAGGTTTATATACCTAGGACGCAGTTCGACTGACGGACGATTAGCGAAAAGGTCAATTCATACACCTGTAAAAATAGATTTGGATTGGGAAATAAACTTTTCGAAGCAATATAGTTAAGGTAACGTGGATATTGAGTTTATGGCAAAAATAAGTTCCAAACTTTTATAAACGCGATGCTAGAGACGAATGTAGAGAGAAAATATAACGATTGGAGAATGGCTCATCTAAAAGATGGGATTGGAGGCGCAGAAGAAAATACTGGGATTTATGAAACAAATTGAGAAAAACAATGTTTAACGTGGCTGTTATATCTTTATTGATAACACGCTCTACTTAAATAGGGCAATTGTTACAGGTCACTGTAATTAAGTCATAAGTAGTTTCTCTGTATCTGTAGAGTAGGGAGGGTGAGTGTAGGCTCACAGCCCTTTGGCCACATGAACAATTGTACATCCTCCCGAGCAGTTGTCCTCCTAGGTCATCGTCCATCCTGTCCTTCCCAGGAAGGTGGACAGGTCATTAGGAGACATCTCCTTTATATCGGCAGGTGTAGGCCAAGACTCACCGAACACACACTCTCTTATTGACGATAACTCCGGACACTCGCATAAGACATGCCTGACAGTTTCATCTTCCTGTTCACACATGCTGCATAGGGGTGTATCCACTAGCCCCATAGTATGGAAGTGTTTCCTTAGTTGACAGTGGCCAGTCAGAAATCCTACTGTTATACGTAGGTTTTTCCTGGTCATCGCCAAATATTTCTTCGGCGCCAGCTTCCCAGGGTCGCCCAAGGTGATCCTGGCAAGACTGCATCCTTTGATTCCATCCCATCTCTCAATGGATTAAGCATGGGTGTAACGTTTGGCTAGTTCCGCAATTGTCGAAGTCTTTAGGCCGTAGGTGTCACTGAGTCCTAAAAAGTCCAGCCGCTTCCCTGGCTGAAAAATCGGCAATGCGATTTCCTTTACTCCTGTCGTGCCCTTTAACCCACATCAGGATAATATTGTTATCTGCCAAGGCGTTAGCTAAATCTTGGTGGCACTCTAGTACTAGCCTCGATATAACACGTTGTCTGTTCGAGGCTAATAGGGCTACTATAAGTGCAGATTGTTGTATTTGCCAGAAATAACTTTACTGATTAGTTCTTTTGTGTCAATTGAGATACCACCCAGCTCTGTTTGGACCACGCTGGTATTGTTTCCCATTCCCCACTTAATCCTTAGGTTTAGTGCTCTGGAGTAAAATCCACATCCTGAGCCTTCTTCCATTTTTGAGCCATCTGGTATATATGCGTATTGCATTTGCAGCATCTGACTCTTTGTTCTGTTTTACTTGTATTTGGTAGGTTTTTTTTTTAATTCTGTTTTTTAACGCCGGTCTATTTCTGCGACTGCGACCAATATAAGTAAGATGACAGCTATTGCAACAAAAATTATACACTACAATACTACTATCTAAGATACGTATTCTGTTTTTTTATTCTGTTATTTATCGTCGGTCTATTTCTGCGACTGAGGCTAATCACCGACGCCGGGAGCACTCTAACCGGATATTTTGGCGAACCCACTAGTGTTCCAACCAGTGGTAGCGTTCTTCAACGAGCCCAACATCCATGGACTCGGGACCTCGGTTTCACGTCTCCTCCGAAAGACGGCATATCTAAATTATACCTCGTGCTCATTGATATAATGCCTGTGAGCTGTGATATGCTACTTATGCTAGTCCGCTGCAGGCTGTACGGGCCCTATACGATGGTTTTCCCTGGCATGGTCACCCATCCAAGTACTAACCATGTCCGACCTTGCTTAACTGTAATTATCGCATCAAACGCGTTCCACTACAGTGCTGGGTCGTCGCCCTTTGTAGGGCTTATTAAACCCTAACCTGGGGGACCAATTGCATCATTGGCTGCCTGCAGCAGAGGTAGCGCACTAAGCGCTTCTTGCTATAGGCTTAGCCTCAATTGGCCCATTCCTACTTCGGGGTTTACATCAGCCGTGCGCAATCGTACCATGGCCATTAACGGCCTATAGTTAAACCCTCGTATTTCTATTCTTCTGTAATCCTTTACCCAACCTCTCTTTCCACTTTTTTTAATTTCAGTTAATTTTATTAAACTCGCACACTTATTACAAATTTATTGTAGCGTTCTGATTACAAAAACGATAATTAGAAAAATATATTCTATTTTTTTCAAGCAAATCCGAAAAAAAACTTGCATACAAGCTATAAAACATTATAGAATTGCATAATAATATGTTGTTCTTCATGCGGTAAAATGCAGGGACGCTAAATACTGCAATTGCATTTTTTAACATTAGCGCTTCCGCTTTAACGTAACGTAAGTGGGACAGTTGAATTTAATCTAATTTTCGCTTTAATTTACATTAGAAATTAGAAAATGTAGGTCAACTTCTGATAGCGCTTTTAGAGAGGCTTATTAAATTTTAACATTAAGTTGACGTAGGAAACCCTTCATCGATTTTTAATTATGATATTCATACACATAATTATTTCAAACTCTTTGAACAAAAGGACAAAATAACACAAATTCGTAAGAAGTATTCCAATCTCTCCATCTACCAAATACTTCTACGGCCATTGTAATTCTGGAGATACAAAAACTGATTATTAACTAGCTCTCTTAAGAGTCTTCTCAACTGGTTGCTGTTATCTTGGAGTTTGAGGGCATTAACAGTCACGTGGTCTGAAAGCAAATCTGTGTTACATTTGACAAACCTGATATCTACTTTCAAGTCAAGATGGAGGTCACTTAATTGGAAGTACCAAGCGGCACTAATAGCGCTCCTTGGTACTTTGAAAGCATTGTAACATCTGTTTGGTACAGCTCCAAAGACGTTTTTTTAATCTCCTGCTTTTCGAGTTTTTTACGATAGACTCTTAACAGATAGTTTTCCTCGTAAACGTAAGTTATTTGCTCGTCTCACTGGTAAATATTCTGGTTTATGTGTATATCTGGTTTGTAGTTTAATACCTAGGTCTATTCATGCAATCGGTAAATATTGTTATGAATCTAGAATTGCTGGAACGCTACCGAAACGTTGAATTGGAGATATTAAAAAGATTGTAGTTTGATTTCCCACCAAAAAATAACAAAAAGAATAATGAATACATACCTCAAGGAACATACAGAAGATACTAAAAGATCTATTGTGCCCCCATACTTCTACTTAGTAACTGAGGAAATTCTCAGAGACTAGTAGCTCCTTTATACCTATGTCCCGAAGAAATTTTAGGTTTTATGCAAGCTTTAGTTTGGATAGGTGTCCCTTCCATAACACATAATCTACATTTTTCTTCATCTTCCTATTTTAAGCTTTTTCAGGAGCCCATTTAGGTGACAATTTCCCGTCAGGATCCCAGTTAAAACTATTAGTGCAGTTTTACTCTGTCTCAAGCATTTATTAAATCAGATTAAAGGACTAGCCCAATTTCCACTCTACTTTTGAGTCGTCTGTCACGTATATAATGTGAAACTTTTTGTCAATTCTCTAGTAGTTGTTGTTTCTCAACACATCTTGGAAGTATAATATATCCTGAATGTTGTTTCAAGCTGATTTTATTAATTTCTGATTCAACCAAACAAGGGCTTGTCTTTTGTAAAGTTTTTCCAGCATTTATTCTTGTGAAATATGCGAGGCTATGAGCTGGTATATTTCGAACCAGAAGCTCTGTGTGTTGATGAATTACAAAAGGAAAATAAGATTTCTGGTAGGGACAACTTAACATCTCTAATAATTCAGTAACATCAATTTTATTACATTTCAACTCTCAAAAGAACGTTCCGAATGCTTAAGTTTACATTTTTTACAAATGCGTTTACCTTCGTTGTTCTCTTTGATTGTCAATAAGCCCTACTAGAACTTTCAATGGTCAGACCTTTTTTGTCTTTGCACATTTATTCCAATATTTCATTGGATCTGACATTGCAAAAATGATTCCGTCTCCCGATAGGGTGTTTCAGTCCCCCAGCTAGCTGATCTGCTATTTAATAAAATACTGTAAAAAAGGCTCAATTTCAAATATTCAAGTATTGAAGCAAATTGGATCGGGCTGAAGACTCTTCCAACAGATATAAGCTTTTTTTTCATAGTACATATAAGTATGTGGGGAGGGGGTAGAGTTAGCTACTTTCAAATATAGTTTCTAAATTTCATTCACTTTATCAATTATCCAGTTAAATAGATATACAGTGTGGAAACCACTTATGGAATAAAATTCTTTATGTCATTATTTTAGAAAATTATAAAAAATGCCGAGACACGTCAACTTTTGAATTGAGTTGTGTGTTATGTAAAGATAAATTTAAATGTACGGGGTGATTCACGCAAGTATGCCATAGTCGGTGTTGTTTTTTTTAATGAAACACCTTGTATATTTGCATATTTTTGAAATCCTCTTAATGAACCGATTCCAACAAACTAAAAAATGTATGGTCAATTATGAATTCTACATGGTGAAATTTTAAAATTAATAATTTATTACACTTGAAATATTGGTACTTTTTTAAATTAGCTAAATATGGATTTATCAAAAATCAAAACTAACTAATTATTAGACGTATTTGTATATTAAACAAAACCTGCTACGCCCATGAATTTTATCATAAATAGGTACCTAAAAATTGCCTAAAAACGCCAATAATTAGACAAAATCGGTAAATAATGTGGATTGTTTTAAATCGGTAAATAATGTGGATTGTTTTCTATTCTATGATGTGAAAGTGGATATTTTGTTAAGTGTCGAAGAGAATCCAACTTCAAGTACACGTCAAATTGCCCGTGAAAATAATGTTAGTCATTCAACTGTTCTAAGATGTCTTCATAAAGAAAAACTTCATCCCTACAAATTAACTTTTGTGCAGGAGTTCACAGAAGACGATCCAGATCGTAGAATGGATTTCTGCGAAAGATTGATGAATAAGCTGAACAGAAATGAGATAGCTCTTGGTACCATTCTTTTTTCTGACGAATCAACATTCACATTGAATGGAGAGGTAAACCGACAGAACTGTAGATATTGGTCAGCAGAGAATCCTTATTGGATGCGTGAGACACATACTCAGTACTCTTGAAAGGTGAACGTTTGGGCCGGTATCATAGGCGACCATATTATTGGTCCTATATTTATAGATAGAAATTTGACAGCTGAAAAATATTTAAATATGCTTAGAAATGAAGTTATTCCTGCGTTGGCAAAATTATATCCCAACGCAATGGATCCTAGCTTACCGAATGAAAATGTTTGGTTCCAGCAAGACGGGGCAAGACCCCATTATGCTTTAATTGTAAGAACGTATTTAGATGAAATCTTCCCCAATAAATGGATTGGACGAAGAGGTACTATTGAGTGGCCAGCTAGATCGCCAGACCATACGCCGTTAGATTTTTTTCTGTGGGGTTATCTCAAGAACAAAGTTTATGCAACACAACCAACTAGCATTGTAGACCTCAAAGACAGGATAACTACAGAAATACGGAATATTTCACCTCAAACTTTAAACAAAGTTAAGGAGGAGTTCTATAGGAGACTGCTATTGCCAACAAATAGGTGGAGAACATTTTGAGCAGATATTTTTTGTATGTGTTTAATAACTGTAAAAATAAAAATTTCACCCTGTATAATTCATAATTGACCATACATTATTTAGTTTGTTGGAATCGGTTCATTAAGAGGATTTCAAAAATATGCAAATATACAGGGTGTTTCATGAAAAAAAGACAACACCGACTATGGCATACTTGCGTGAATCACCCGGTACATTTACATTTATGTTTACATAACGCACACCTCAATTCAAAAGTTGACGCGTCTCGGCATTTTTTATAATTTTCTAAAATAATGACAAATAATATTATTCCAATAGTGGTTTCCACACTGTATAAGTATTAATACTTGCAATACATTAGCAATGTTCACGATTCCAAACCAGTTTGGTATTAATTCTAAATTGTCCCGAACGCATCCCTAGATACGAATCATCTAAGAATTTGATTATACTGCGATCGATCTCAGAACGACAGATCACCTCCCACAACCTGAATGAAACCAAAGTAAGTAATAGCAGCTTTTTCTATATTTGCTTACGACGTTCAACATGCGAAATAAGAAATAACTGTAAGCATTCGTATCGAACTTTCGGTCCTTACCAAAATCAGAGATTCTGAATCGATAACGAACCAATTCGATATGGTCCGCGGATAACGAACTGTTACTAAAAATTCAGAAGTATTAACCGCGAACGCCACTTTTTAGAATGCGCATGCGAATAGTCCCTGATCTGGTTCTGAATTGCACTCGTGAACAGACCTAATAAATCTATTATTGGTATTTTAACGAAATCAAAGTGTATTAAAACTTACTGTATTTAATTCAATTCCATCGTAATTGTTTAAATAATATTTTTCATAAGACAGTGTGAAACGAGCTTAAAACGACACATAAAATGTGCCGAACTAACAAGTTTCCTTTTTTTTTGTTACACTCCTATTTAATCCAAAAATACCACCAATATTTTTATCCAGTGTTTAACCAAATTATACCACCTGTTGGCGGTGTCCTGAGCTAACTAGCCGCTCCCATTCTCCGGTTTGCAATCCGGCGTGCCGGGACTCTTCTTCATGGTCGTTACCCTTTTCCCTTCACAATCCCTACGTTTCTTTCGTTCGTTGACACGACTCGTCCAAATTCGAATTATTCGTAAACGAAGGTGTGGAGAAAGGTTAAATTTCAATGGTTAATCTGAATCATCAATTTTAATTTACTTGAAATGTAATTGATGTGATAATAGTGGTTAGTGCAGGTGACAGGTGGAAAAATTATTATTATTCATTTTATAGAATGCATCAATGCTGATTGGGTTTATGAATTTGACAGGTTTGTTTGCTTCCTACATGATATTGGGCGCAGTAGAATTCGATTAGACCTCTGGCAGAGAAAATTGTAACTAACGCAACGAGTAAAATAATTCGTTTTGCATTGTTTTTGTATTATATTCAAGTCAAAGTAATTACCGTGAATTCGTACTTTATTTCTTTAATTTTGTGTCAGTGACAAGTTTAAAACTGTGTTTTTCTATTTAACTCAACTGTCATCATTTCAGAGGTAATATTCCTATATAATCAGAGATATTATGGAAGAGGTTATGTTATTCTATTTTTTGTTTTCATTGCAGATCAAAGAGAAAATAAGTCGGTATTAAAGATTAAAAATATTACTCAATACAAACCTACCTTCCCTGCAACTTTTGTAGATATAATTGTATCAAAAATAAAATAAAAACACGAAATCAGACCTAAAACTAAACAGTTAATTGAACACTTGTTGTACTTTTCACTCAATACAAACCTACCTTCTCTGCAAGTTTTGTAGATATAATTATATCAAAAATAAAATAAAAACAGGAAATCAGACCTAAAACTAAACAGTTAATTGAACGCTTGTTGTACTTTTCACAAATATCAACCATACCTATTACTCCAAAGATAAAAATATTAGGAGTCAAAATTTAGTTTAACAACACAAAATACTTCGCAAAATACTAAAGCACAATCAAAGAAAAAGCAAAAGTTTTACAAAACACACACTGGAAATAGCTAAAACAGCAAAATAAAACCACTTAAATATCAAAGGGCTTATACGGCAGCTGATTTGTTTTACTCGTTGCTAAGATGACATTGACATTTCAGAGCGCCATCTATCGAATTCTACTTTTCCTAATTGTGGATTATAAACTGAACAAAAGTGTCCATTCGCACATTTCAATCCTATGACTAGTTATTGAGATACAGTACGTTAAAGTTGGAAAGTAGGGGCTTTTCAAAAGTAATTTTTCTGTTAGGGAAATATTTGTTTCGACTACATTACCGGAAAACCAATCATATGGAAACTAAAAATAGGGCATTAAGTATTTTTAGCAGTCCAAGGGCGGAAAGTTCATAACGCAACGAATTTTTGAAAATTTTTACCATCTCTCACTTGATGACTGAAGTTTCATATGGATTTTTCAATTTGTCAAAGTTTTTTGTTATATTTTCCTATTTATTGGTTTATTTGGTAGGCGAAAAACAGTTGTGTGTGACACAACTCTTTAGCAACCCTTGAGTATCAGCTGCTCTCTCCTATTTATTGGTTTATTCGGTAGGCGAAAAACAGTTGTGTGTGGCGCAACTCTTTAGCAACCCTTGAGTATCAGCTGCTCTCGCTTCGCTACGCTCACCTGTGCATCTAAAGGCATTCGCACACCGGTGTACTGAACGTCCTGGACGTTTGGAATGTTCCGGACTTCCGGTACGCGCCCCTTTCACACCGCACAGCAACGTACCAAACGTCCGATGTCTTTTCCGCCAGTTCCTTGGTGTGAGACCGGGTTTTCTGTTCCGTGGATGAACGAGTCGAGTCGTGATAGTGATGACGACTTATTATTATTATATTCGTTAACAGAAAGAAGTAAATGGATACATCCCATAAGTAAAAAACTGAAGAGGTTACAGGATGAACACGAACTTCCTCCAACAACGCTTCCATGGTACAAACGCACAAAACACCAGCAACAACAAACACACTGAGATGACGAGGGGTTTTGCAGAAATGAGGGCATCGGAGGCTCGGAGCACGTGATTCTGAAGTGTCCATTGCGCATGCGCTAGGCTGCTGACGGGCTGAACGTTTGTAGAAAATCACTCGCCGAGCGATCCTCTGAAAACCGTTTCGGACGTCAAGGATGTTCGCAACGTTCTGGGCGCGCGGTGTGAACCGTCTCATTTGATAGCACGGGCCGCGATTTATTTTGACAAAAACGTACTAAACGTCCACGACGTTCAGTACGCCAGTGTGCAAACGCCTTTATAGTCTAATAGTCGTGGGCAGCTAAAGCTCATTATCTGTCCTTGTGACACAATATACTATTATTATAAATATTTTGAAGTACAGTAAGGAATAACAGCTAATATATAGTAAGAATTTTATTTTAAATATTATTTGATTTGCGCTGTAACCATCTACATCTTGGGTCAAAAATTAGTTTAAAACTAATGTCTTATGGGTGGGTTAGGTAATAGTTGTGCAAAATATTTATAATGAAAAGGTTTTTCCCATATGCATTTTGCATGGGAGAAGTGTAAGTTCCTTTAGCAAAGAATCCACAGAATTCACACTTTAAACGAGTCATTTCAGGAAATTTACATTTCAAACTATAAAAACTACAATTTCAAATGACAGAAAATGCAGTTTATGTCATTATATTTATGTCAGTTATACACAATCACTTCTATACTACAACTACATGCGAGTAGTTTAAATTATACAGATAGTTGATGCTTGTCGAAACACTCTGTATTTATTAGCACTAATCCAAAACTTCCCATATTGTTTCATTTTTACAGGATGAAAAAATGTACTCAGATCAATGAATGTTGTACAAAACATGGAAAGCCGTCATGACAAGTCCCCTTTTAACCCAATTTTCTGTTTTCTTTTTCACATCGCTTTCAACACAACTAATTAGGTCCTTGCGCGTACTATTTTTTGTCTTTTTCTATCAGATAAAGGCATGCCATGCCTTATTCTATTCAGAATAATGCTCTTCTATTTAGGTCATACATGTATGGTAAACGTCTGTTTTTATAATAGAATGCATAACCATTTTAATGTCGGTTTTAGGAAGGAACTTATTTTACTAGTGATTGGAGTGGATTATTTGAATATCTACATGAATTTATTGGTCTAATTACTCACTGGGCTTAATTATTATTTATTTTGAAAATAAAAATATGCACAGAGTTGACAATAATTATTTTCTCTGTTGTCGATATAGATAACCGTAAACTTCATGTATTTATGGCTCTTTACAGGGTGTTTTATACAGTTCGTTTGAATAATAATAAGAAAAAGCTCGGATGGGTCAATTTTTATATAGTATTCATAGCTATGCTATGACATACCACCTCCACGGATTAATAATCTTTTCAAGAAACTACATCACGCGACACCGCGTTCGATCTTAATAGTATATTAAGTATCAAGAACGGTAAGGGTTGTTTACCGGTCGACACTCGACATCAATGTTTGGAGGCTGAGCGTAGCGAAGCCTCCAATTTTGATGGAGACCGGTATCACCCTTAACGTTCGAAATGCTTATACCATTTTTTGCGCGATCGTATTGAAATAAACTTCGAATAAAATAATTTAAATTTCTTCGGAATGAACTAAATGTCAAAAGTGACATTTATACTTCTCGATCAGTTTAAAATATAATTTGCATTTTGGTGAAATTTTTTTCATGCTATTTATTACTTTTTATATTGTTCTGTTCGTTTCTGTTCATTAAAAAAATATAGATCTTATTTTTGTTTGTTCCTTTCGTGTGATGAATGAAGTAATATATTATTTAGGACCACTTAAATGTATGTAGGGCTAAGACGTCGGTAAGTAATTTACTTACCGACGTCTGAACGGTAAGTGAATCACTTACCGACGTGTTAGACTTAGAAACCAGTAAACACAACCTACCATCCTGACAACCGATGCTGTAAATAAACAAAAAAGATCGATCGCGCAAAAAAATGTATAATGCAGTTTAGCCTGAAATAAACAGTACTGAAACTGAAACATAGGTGTCTCTATGTGCGTGCTGTCATTCCATTATATGTACTAGTATAGACCTGTCAAATAAACCTTAAACAATTAATTAGTAGGCATTGTAGGCTGAGGAAACATATGTAAATAATTGGACTAGAAGATGAAATGTCGCCTATATGAATACGGTATGTCTCTTCTCCAACCCCCAATTCACTCGGCTCTGTAGCATAATAGCATCAGTCAAAATAGCGCCGCATAAAAATAGCGCAGAACAAAAACAGCGTCAGACAAAATAGCGCCGCACAAAAATAACTATGCTTCAATATTTCACTACTATATCGTTGACAGTTTAATATGAATTTTATTAATTTTCATAATTTTTTTGGTACATTAGTGATGGAATATTAACAAAAAACTATTTACCCATATTTCATATACAAAAATATAAGAAATCAATATCGACAAAAAATGCCGCTGCGCCGATATTATGGTTCCGTTATAGTGCTGAATTAGCATAATTATAGTTTATTTCTTAATATCTGACACCATAGTAGCCTCATTAAATATTCAAATAGAAATTTATCTTTTACAGAGTGATCCTAAGAATTTTACAAGTAAATACTAAAATTCTAATGCAAAACAAGTAGGTGTCTGTATTGGTTATCTATATATACATCCCTGTTTCAGCTCAAAATACAATATGGTAATAAAACTGAACAATGCCAGATAAACGATAAATATTACGGCAGTGGCGGAGATTACGATATTAGTTTATTCTGCTTATTTAATTAGATTCGGTCGACATTACAGTTGAAATAAAATTCATTCGTTCAGGCCTATTAACAAGTTACATTTTCATTAAATTAAATTAATTAAAGAAAATATAGCTTAATTTTCATAATTCAAATTTATTGACAATGAATTAATGTATGTCAAGTAAAGTAAACATACCATTTATAAGAAATATAAAATTCAATCTATAGTATTATCCTCTTCGCTGGCCATACAAGAATCATCCGAAAACTCGTCGAGAGAGATCACTATCGGTTCTATAGTTTGTTCTATGAGGTTATCTAAAACCCACATTTTCTCTTCCTCTTTAATTACATGATTCACAGCATCTCTCCAGTTCTCTTCAGTTATTGTTGTCAATGAGTACTTCATTAGTTCACGAACATCTTTCATTTTAAATGTTTTATTATGTCTAGCTACATAACCTTTCATTTGGGCCCATATTAACTCTATCGCATTTAATTCACAATGGTATGGCGGCAAACGAAGCAGTGTTATCCCACGATTCATCAATAAAAAACTTTTTGAATTGTAGCTTGTGATCTGAAGCAACCTTTGAAAGTTCTTTTTTCAACATATTATCTTCAAATGGTATATCTTTTACGATTAACCAGTTTCTAATATCAGCTTTTCTCCAAGAGGTTGATGGAAGATTTTCTGTTAATCGCGAATGATAAGTGGCATTGTCCATAACGATTACAGCATTATTTGGAATTAATTCGACCATTTGTGTAAAATACTCTTCAAAAACATTTGCAGTCATTTCTTCATGATAGTCTTTGGTTGATGTTGACTGAAACTCCAGTAAACCACCTTCAACGAACCCTTGATTGCATCCATTATGCGTTATTATTAGTCGGCGACCTTTACCGTTAGGAGTTTTCAGTCAAGTAGGTAAACCTTCTATGAAAGCTTGACGAATGGTTTTAATACTTTTGTCCTGCCATATTTTTTTCACTGAATGTCCTTCATTGAGCCATGTCTCATCTAGATAATAGATTTGTCTTCCCTCATGTCTGTATTTTCGGATATCTCGTAAATACTGTCGTCTCCAACATATTATTTGCTCGTTGTCGATTAGCACTGATTTGCGACTTTGCTTCTCCCAAGTAAAATTTAATTTGTGTAATATTTTCCACAAAGTTTTTCGCCCTATGTCAGGCAAATTCTCGTCCTCCTTTACCATTCTTAGAATTATGTCGAGGGTTGGGATCTCTTTTTTAAAATATAATTCGTGTCCTTTTCGTATTTTGCATATGTTCATCAAGGTCAAAAGGTTTTCTTCCAGTTGACTTTTTAGGTGAAGATATATTTCCATTTTTCCTCTCCCTTAGAAACCTGTAAATAGTAGATTCACTAACTCCTGTCATATTGGAACATGTCGAAACTATAGATATTTCTAACAGTAGCAGCCGGCATTTGATGTACAACAGCATCATGCACATTTAACACTACAGTCTGTGTTTGTAAGCTAAGCACGTTCTTACACTTTACTGGGGTGAAACTTGAAGACATTTTTCACAACACAGTTAACACTTATGGAACGTAAGCGACTCTGAGCAAAACAAATTATACAAATTTGGGCGAGACCAAGTTTCACAGTAAATACCTGCAAAATTTCTAAGTAGTCATTAGGACAATCCCTAGTAGTACCCTATTGTAATGTTTCTTGGAAATTATCAAGTTGTTTTAACTAACCGAATTTAGATTCATATTACCTTTATATATGAGATCGGGTATAAAATTTAATAGTAAATAAATTCCTTAGATGAACGGTGACGCTTATGGTTTACTACCTGACTAGCATCTGTGACCTTTTCGCGTGCTGTCAGACTATAAGAAACAGACTATAGGAATAAAATATTTTTCATAAATAATAGTCATAACAATAGTTTTCACAAGTCAATTCAACCCGACCAGCTGACAGAGATCAAAGTGTAATTGTCGATATCATAAAACAAGGAACGGAAAAAAAATAAGAACGACAATCAATATCTTTCATCACAATTCAACTCATATCGCTTCCCGACCAGCTGACTCAGATCAAAGTGTAGAAAACTAGGATATCATCATTAAATTTTCATCATATTATCATTTATACTAAAAAAAGTTAATTACTACAGTTTCCCATATTTTAATAGTTAGTTTTCTAAGGATATTTCAACCGGCGTTATTTAGTCGCAGTGCTATTTTGTTCGACGCTGTTTCTGTTCTGCGCTATTTTGTCCGCCGCTGTTTTAACCTAGCGCTATTTTGTCCGCCGCTGTTTTAATCTAGCGCTATTTTGACTGACGCTATTATGCTACAGTGCCAATTCACTCTCGCTGCGTCGACAATAAATTATTTAAATGAATAGTCTGTATTTAATTTCAAATTTCGAATATTCGAAATTTTTTTGGTTAAACATAGCATTTCATTTGATCACCTGGTATGTTGATAAGACGCATCTTGTACCTAATTGAGCTATCCATTTTACGACTTCTCGAACGGCATTTCCTGTTTTGCCTAAACAATTGAAATACATTCAATTCGTCTTTTATTTTTTATCATTCATTCGGGCGTTGACGGAATTAAAGCAATTGTCGCTGATAAATCTCAGCCGATTTGACGGTATTAACTTACACGTCTGTAAAAGAACCCGTCTAGCTGCTATCAACTTGATAACTCTATTTTGTTCTATTTATAAATTTATGCAGCCATTACCCAATAATAGTCAATTACAGTAATTGGGTCTTCACTATGATTTTTTTATGTCAAGATAAAGAGATAATTTTATTAGGTGAATTGATAACTAGGGCATTTTGTTTAATTTCGTATGCAGAGGGTTCGAAAATGGATGCAATCGATATAAGTAATTTATTGAGTGCATGAAAAATTGCCGAAATTCGTGCACGCTGCGTGTTGCCCTGAATACATTTCTAATATACTATAATATTGTTAGAATCTCATGCAATATTAGCTATTTGTGTAACAAGGAAGCAAAATGCTACTTTTCCTCCCGAGGATGAAGTTTACTACCCGCTCTACGCGTCGGGCAGTAATCATTAAAGGGAGGAAAAGGCATTTTACTCCCATGTTATATATATGATTTTTCCTCCTCTATCAAATTCGCTTGAATCACTCATTTTTAAATATTATTTTATATTTTGTTGATGTAGGTATCATAGAGTACCTAACCACAGAGTACAGATGGTGTAGTCTGTGACCTAACTCACTTTGAAACTGTTAATCTGTCAATGGACCATAGCACGCTATATAATATTTCTGTCCTAAATTCAATAAATTCAAAAACCGGATGTATCTATGAATTGAAGTCAAATTGTTGATGTAAAAATCGTTAAATTAAAATAGCAAAAAAATACCATTTTGCAAAATACAGGGTGTTCTATAAATAAACGGTAATATTTATATATAATATATAAGTTATTTCATTGATGACTCACCATGACATCACTTTTACTTTTCCTCCCTAGGGCACTTTGCCCACGCCATATACATTTATATGGAGAATCAAATAAAATCGACAAAAACTTAGTATGCTACTCTCACCTTCAAATACCTACTTAGTTGTCACAAAACTGTCCGATTATATTGGAAGTTTTTCAATCCGAAAAGATAGTTTTTAATAACAGAGAATTTAATGAAAAGAAATGACGTTCCGGGTTTGACCATACAAAATTGTACAAATTTCACAAACAACTATAATTTTGAATGATATTATTTAACAGTTTAGAGATGGGATACTTTTAGTGTTTTTTTTTGTTTTACTAGCCATAGTTACTTAACTTGTATTCTTTAAATTGTGCAGTTGTAGAAAAAGTATAGTGTGCAACATGTGGGGAAAGTACTTTTCTCATCCGTGTGTTTGCGTCCCTCGCCCTTCGGGCTCGTGCCACAAACTTCCACACTCGTGAGAAAAGTTGAACTTTCCCCACTTGTTGCACAATATACTATTTCCGCTCTAGGGAGGAAAAGTACGACTTTGCTTTGAGGCCAGGAAATGTATACTTTGGAGAGAGGTAGGCGGAAAAATATTTTATTTCACATTTTATCAAGGACGGGCCTTACAAAATTTAACAACACATTTTTTGCAGTCTTACACTTCAAAATATTATTGATTGTCTTGTAGTCGAATTTTTTAATTAGTGTCAGATAGAACCGGAATTTTATAAAAACTTAATCATTCTTGATAACGGTATCTGGAACGATACCGAAACGTTGAAATAAGCATTTAATATAAGTATATTATACACCATGATGGTGGAGACTATTATTATTGATTAAGCACCAAAATTATTTCGCGAGAGGCTTTGCCCCGAGCGGATTAATGTGCGAGGTTTATAAATGTCTTCACCATTATGGTGTATATACAATTTTTTCCACTAGTAGCCAAATTTAAGACAAAAATTGAAGATAATTCACTCTCTACACCACAAATGCACTACAAGAAGCGTTTACCCTGTCGTCTGACTAACAAGTACACTGTACACTGCAGTTTTCGATATATTATGAACGTACTTATTATGTCATCAGTCATTTTTGTTTAAGCGCGAATTTTAAACTAATGGCATTTTTATTCAAATAATTTTATGTTGATAGGTAATTTCA
Source organism: Galerucella pusilla (assembly GCA_910591695.1). NCBI lineage: Eukaryota > Metazoa > Arthropoda > Insecta > Coleoptera > Chrysomelidae > Galerucella > Galerucella pusilla. The sequence goes on from CAJUYI010000340.1 coordinate 204,213, forward strand.
AGCAGCAAATAGCAGCAAAATATTTGAATTTTTCCATTATTGACCTAGGTTAATAATAGAAAAAATTATTAACCACTAACAGAGAAATTCAACTTCTTAGTTGGCTAGAAGAAGCAATAATTGTCAACTTCACAGTTTCTCGTGGTGCATTTGTGAATTATTTTGAATTATTGTATTAAATTTGGCGAGTAGTGGAAAAAATTGTATATACACCATGGTATTGAAGACATTTATAAACATCGCACCACAATCCGCTCGGGGCAAAGCCCCGCGCGAAATAATTTTGGTGCTTGGTCAATAATAGTAGTCTTCACCACCTTGGTGTATAATAATATACTACTCTGTATTATTCTACATTTAATAATTTTGTAATAAGATAGTAATAGTTCGACTTTGACTTTTAGGTGGATTTTTTAAAGAATTTTCAAGTAAGTTTAAATGGGGTGCGACACTGTGCGGTTAAGTATATTGTGGTCACAAAGAAAATTTCACAAGGTCTAATAAATCACAATTAACCACCGATTCAAAGAAACAAAGACAAGGTGATAATGGCTATTTTAAAGGAATATCTTACTGAAATATATAATTTCATACGGTTTAACGCCATAGAAGCAAAAGCAGAACGTTTACAGCCGCTTGAAAGAACTTGATATCTTCCCTCATTTTCAATCAGTTTTATTGGCCGTTTGTGACAAAAAAATGGTTTTGTTAATGACCTATGTTTTCACACAATATATACTTTTGGTTTATAACACATTTTAGCTGTTTAAAATTACCTATTATTATTTTTTTTGTCCCTTTTATTTTGGATCATACCTCCTTAAACCGAACTTGACTTACTTAAAATAATCCCTCGATTAATGAAACAAGAGAGCTCACACTTCGCTTTTTGATCTTCTAGTCGTATCGCAGACATACACGGCGAACGTGATGGATGAAAGCGTCCTCAAGGGCAACACTGCTATATTCAAGTGCCATATTCCGAGTTTCGTAAGTGACTACGTCTCCGTCACTTCCTGGTTACAAGACGACGGACATGAAATTGTGACCCAGGACAAATCTACTTTGGTGTACGGTGGGTCTGAGAGACATGAAAAAAACCTTGAATCGTCCGCTCCTTGTTATGGTTGTTGAGGTGAACGTCCCCCCCGAATTTAGTCTGCTGCTGAAACATTTATTGATGTACACATTTTGTTTATCAAGTGTGAAGATGGATTCATGGGAGGTCGTTATTTTTTATGTACACTGAGATAATAATTTAAACAGTAGTTTTTCACGCTTATAATTAAGTATTCTACAAGGTGTGTCCCAAATTAATAGATATATTTTGGAGACAAGAGAAAATTTTATAAAAATTGTTTTATATTAAATCCCAACTAGCAAAATGGAATTCTAAGATGACTGAATTGTTGTATAACAATCGAATGGCGTTGTTTTAAGGACTGAAAATTGTTGTATTAAATGATTCTATAGTTACTTTTACAATATCTGCTATAACGCATTATACGATCATTTCTTTTAAAATGATATAATACCTTATAAGCAAATATATCATTTTATAAGACTTTTATACCTATTGTATAAGATTTCTATAATATACTATATAACTAACAGCTACAATATTATAAAATAGTTACTTAAGCTTGTCTGAAGCTGTATAATAAATATTGTACAGCATTTAATTGCGTTGCATTATAAAACACTTTTTAGTTGTATAGTGCCTAAATATTCTTCGTTATAAAACAGTTATCGTATATCGTTCCATTTTACAATAAAATATTGTTTAAGGCATTTCTTTGGGATAAAATTGTTGTATTATAAATCGCCATGTTTAAATAAGCAATTCTTGTACCGCTATCGCCGCCATTATGAGCAATTGAGTTGGAAACATTAAACTATATTGAAAAATGTTACTTTATCATTATTTAGAGAATTATATTGTGAAAGAATTATCCATATGAAGTGATAAACTATTAAAATCATTAAAAAAAAGTATTTTAGGATATTCTACTTTATTATTTTTATTAGTTTCTACTTGAAACTTAACCAGAATTGAAGCGCTTCATTTTCTTGCCAATCATTGACCTATAATCTATCAGTAAAATTTGCGGCGCATTAAAATTTGTGCTATTAAACCATCCAAATGAAATTATAATTTTTACTATCGATGTCCGCCCAAACGGCGCAAGTCGTTTTGATAAGTATCCATTTTTTCTGATATTCTTCACTACTAAAAAATGAAACGGTTTTATAAACTGCTAGATGACAAAATGTTTCCATTGTGCTCGAAATAACTGCATTATAAAAAAATATATTGCATTATACAACCATTTTGTGAGACCTTCATAGTGCCGCTTCAATCCCATTTTATAGATGTGACTACATGACACACTATCAAATCATTTTATAGTAGCTGTATAAATGATTATAAAACAGTCGATTAAGAGTTGTATAAATGTGTATTAAACAGTCATATAAGAGTTGTATAAACTTTTAATAGAACTGTTATACAACCAAACAGTTGTATAAAAATGAGCCCTTTTTAGTGATATAAGGATCATTTAATGTAGACCGTTATAAGAATTTAGTATCGTATAAGATATATATCTTGTAGCTGTTTATACAAACATTATATAATTTAAATTGCTACTTGGGATTGACAATTGACAATGAAATTTTCAATTGAGTATAGCAAAGTTGTATTTGACAAAATTTTAGTTTCAATTTTAATTTAGTATATAACTGATAATATTAAATCAACAAACAGTATACGCAGCACTGCATTCTTTATCTCAAGTGTGACGTTAGCTTTAACAACAAAACTACCCTATCCTTTTCGACCCTGATTCCTAACATTCAACTTGGGGTACGCCTAATTTTCTGAAAGGCAACTACTTAAAATATCGAATAATTATTATGAAATTTGAACAAATACATTTGATATAAATTGAAACCTTGAGGTTAGAATCACATAATGATTAAAGATTACTATAACTATACAAATTTTACTACTCAAATCCTTCTAAAAAACACTCGCCGTCACCCAACATAAATGAAGAAGTATCTATTAAACATTAAAGTTCCCTCTTCATTTAATTATTTTACCTACTGAACTTTCTGTCGATGAATTCTGGCTCATGCGTACATGCTGAAGTGCATAAGGCTCCCCAAAAGGGGAAAAAGGAATCCCATATTATGTAACATTCATAATAAATTGTTACAATCCAAACTAGCCAAATTATTCTCTACTACGCATGCTTTCCTTCAAATATACTGCATTTTGCAAGAAGAATTGCGAACTGTAAATCGGGCAGGGCCCCCCAGAAGGATGGATGAGCGGTGCCCGCGTGCCGGGCATTATTTTGGCGCTCTTTATTAATGTACGAAATCCAGTTATAAAAAAATATTTTTTCAATGTATAATAAAACAACAGAAATTTTTATTTATTTAATTTTTATTGGCAATAAATATTAATGAATTATTAATTAATAGCAAAAAAACTTAAAAACTTGAAACTACAACTATTATGTTAAATAGGTGTTTTTATTGATTTAACGGTAAAAAATTCTTTTATTACTTGATCAAAATCAAAAATTTCTATGTAATATTGCTATTTGCCATCCCAGATTGTCTCTCTTGATGCATTAATTTTGAAAATGACCTCTTCCTAGAGCTTTAAGCGGGTTTTATAATGAAAATCCATGTCGAGCACCGAAAATATTTAATTAACAAAGATGCAACTACTACCCGATTCCAAAACTTATTCGTTTCCATTTTAATTTTCCAGTTGTCTCGCAAGTGTACAAATCCAACGTGATGGAAGAAAGCGTCTTAAAGGGCAACACCGCGATTTTCAAGTGCTTTATTCCGAGTTTCGTGAGCGATTACGTCTACGTTACATCTTGGTTGCAAGACGACGGACACGAAAGTCAGGAAATTACTAATGATGGATCTTACGGTGCGTTACAAAAATGAAAAGATTTAACCCTGTACCATCTATCCTTTCCAAATAATTCATATTTAAAAAAAAAAATTGCGTTCAATGTATATGGGATAGCATCATAAGTTTTTATCCAGGTTTTCTTATGATTTATCATTGGAATAGTTGTTAATCGATACACACTTCAATACACAAAATCACCAAGCTGAGTCATACATATTTTGAAAACAAAAATAATCATGCACAAAAAAGTAACAACAAACGCGTTTTATTAACAACATTTCCAAAATAAGCGAAAAAAAGTTTTGAAGTCTTAAACTTAAAAATATTATTGATTGTCTAGTTGTCATATTTTTTTCGTTGTGTCAGATAGGGACCAAAAATTATTTTATCATTATTTAATCTTGACAAAGGTAGCTGGAACGCTACCGAAACGTCGAAATAAAAAAATAAAAAACATTATTGTGGTTTTCATCCCCAAAAAAAAGAGAAAAAATGATAAATAATGCCACAAGGAACTTACAGAAAATGTTTATGGGGTCCCAAACATCATCTACGTCACTTACGACCCTTTTTCAATGCAACCCGCTTATCCTTTTTCCATCAGTGGCACTGTCCTTGGCGTACCATATGAAAATAATGATTTTTGTCACCTATGGCTTGCGCCTCGACTTGGAAATATTCACAGTCGTCTAGGAAAGTTAGGCTTTTCCTACTCGGTACTAAAAAGCTAGCTTGTGTTCAATTATCCCCCAGTTTCAATGAAACCATTGATATAATTTGTGCTAGCCTGAGTTTAAGGTAGCAGTATTCTTGTTTCAATATTACTGTTATTGTCATCGGTAGACTCCGTTCACACGTGAAGTTTGCCAACTGACTTGCGCAGAAACCAATTTCGGTTTTGTTTATCTATATCGCCTCGTAACGACCGTTTCATGGCATTGGCGTTACAAAAGAATGTTTTATGCCGACAGCAATTTTATTATTGACATTTGAGGTTGTGTTTGAAGCAATTTTTTACTGTTGAATATTTTTGAAAATTTTAAGGTGTTTAGCTGGTTAGCTGTGAATGTCGTGTGTTTTATTTGGTCTTGAACCATGCCCCCTAAGAACTTGTTGGTTTTAAAGGAAAAATTATCCACAGTCAGGGCAGACAGATTCTAATTTTGTGTTAATTTACAAAATGTGAAAACCTTACGCTACTGATTTATGTCAATTTTACAATATGGCGCTAGTTTGAAAACAAGTTCGCGCATATGACTGCAACTTCATGTGGCTTCTTCTTATGTGAAACGACTTCAATGAATTAGATCCTAAAAAAATATAGTAGGTATGTGATATCTTGAAATATGATCATGTACTAAAGCAGCAGTAAAATAAAATATTGCATGAACCTGATGAGACTGGCAGTGCTAATAATAATATGTGTTGCTGACCCACCGTTTCGAAAGATAATCGATTAAGGGCCGGTTTTACAAGAGAGATTTATACTAGGTATAGTTATTCTGGGAATAAAGTTATACCAGAATTTATACCTAGTTTAAAACTAGTTGGTTTTACGATGCTTTTTTACACCGGTTTCTTGGAGTAAGAATTGCTATGCCGGTGTAAAAAAGCATCGTAAAACCAACTAGTTTTAAACTAGGTATTAATTCTGGTATAACTTTATTCCCAGAATAACTATACCTAGTATAAATCTCTCTTGTAAAACCAGCCCTAAAGGTATTAATTGGAGTTGAAAAAAGTCCCCAATGAAATTGAAAATCACAAGTCCACAGTTTGGTGGTTAGACAATTTAAAAAAACATTCCAATGACAGGATTTGATGACGTGGTCACAATGATTGCCGTATACTTTTCTCTCTAGAGTATAGTATATGTTCGTTAATCTTCCCTAAACAATGACTAGTTCAGCAATAAATAATCAGATTCCAAATACACAAATCAGTTATTAGCAAACTTTCGATTCAAATTTGGAAATTTTGCATATAGAATCTAAATTCCTAAGATTAAATCTTTTAGAAGCTCTTGGGATGAATGAAAAAATATTCAGATAATCTTCCAACGACCAAATCGGGGTTGTTTCTTTTTCATAGGTAAATTGCGCACAAGTGACCCTAAAGAGGGTCTAGGTAAATGGCATACAACTTTCTACCGATTCCACGAATTTTAAAAGTTACCAGAGATTCAACGGATTATCCCCTAATGACTTTACGATAACAATTTGAGGCGTAGGTACATAGATCAGTTCAGTTTTTGCATTTACACTTCGATCAACCGGGTTTGGGCCTGGGATTTCTTGTTTTTTTTTTAGTTTTCTATTTCTTATTTTCTTATATTTTTATGGACTAAGGATACAATTTGACCGCTGTGGTCAATTTACCTATATAGAGATTAAATTTTCTGGCTGCAACTACCTGACGAACCCTTCCCAAATTTGGGAAACTTCTTGACCACTGTGCGCAATTCACCTACGCCCTCTAAGGAGACTAGCAGTACTAAGGATAATCTGTGTGGCTGACCCACCGTTTCGAAAGATAATCGATTAAACGTAGTAATTGGAGTTGAAAAAAGTCCCCAATGAAATTGAATATCACAAGTCCACGGTGTGGTTTGGACAATTAAAAAAAAATTCAGGATTTGATAACGTGGTCACATTGATTGACATATTCTACTTTTCTCTTTAGAGTTCTTTCTTCAAAAGTGAAGTATATGTTCGTTAATCTTCACTAAAAAATGGCTAGTTCAGTAATAAATAATCAGATTCCAACTACTCAAATTATTTATTAGTAGAGCAAATGAGTCACCAAATATGGAATAGGTATCCATATATGGAATATAAGCATAAATCAACATAACAATAACAAAAATGGACATTAATATCTTTGAGATCAATTAAATAAATATAATATATTGTGATAAATGGAATAAGTTACATAAATACTTGCAAAAGTTACAGATCCAAGTATCTAACTCTGGACCAGCACAATCATAATGTGCCCAGAGCCCACACATCAAGCATTTAATTTAATATTCCATAATTAGACACCGACGACTGTCCATATTTGGATTTTTATACTAGTTCAAACTCCTCTAAATATTTTTTAAAGTCACAATATTTTAATGACAAATGATCACAAAATGGTGAAATAAACATAATACCGATATACTAAATAGTATAACACTTACGTAAACAAACATAACAGCTGGTAATACTCGTTTATTACTTACCTTTAAAATTTTCTGCACGACAACAAAACAAAACAAAACACGCCTGCCACACGTGAAGCATTCGCGCAACTGACTCGATGGTGTGGGTGCGATAGTTAGTAGACCGAATGAAACAGAAGATGGTCGAGTGCTGCGTTTCATACTTATAGTCTTAGAGAAATGAAGGCATTCCATATTAGGATACTATTCCATATTTGGTGACTCTCCTCTAAACCAACACACTTTCGATTCAAATTTTGAAATTTTTCATATAGAACCTAAATCCCTAAAATTAAATCTTTTAGAAGCTCTTGAGATGAATAAAAAAAATATTCAGACAATCCTCTTAACGACCAAATGTTAAATTAAACAATTTTACCTAGAAAGGTTCCGGTGAATGAATTTCCAGATAAACTTGCTAAATACGTTAGTTAATCCCATGTTTAGACCCTTTTTGCTTTTTATTTCCATAAATAGATTATAATATTATAGTCAATATCCGTAAAATTCAGTATTAAGACACTGTATAATTTAAAGAATTTTCATTATACCTCCACTCGTTTGAGAAAGCTACTTTGTTAGCGAAACGCGTCATGTAGATTAATGTAGATTTTAACCAATTAAATTGTTTTATTTCATCATTTAATAAATAATAGTGTATTGAATATTAAAAAATATGTTGATTTCCATTACACTCAGTTTAGTGTAGCCTGAAAAAAATTCAATGACTTCACATCTGATAAGGAAGTGGTGCTAAAAATATTTTAAAAAAATAAATAAAAATCGTTCTGTTCGAGCGTTGGGATAATGAATCCTTTACACATTTTACGAATGCACTGTAAACCCTTTAATACATATTTTTTGTTCAAATATTAGTTCTTTTATTTATTTTTATAAACAAAAATGTTGAAAAAGTTGTATATTATTTCACAGGGATGATAAATTATTGGAAACACATTAAAAAACTTATATAAAAATTGTCCTATCCGAGTTTTACTCATGAAAATAATTAATGTACCGTTTTCACATATTATGAACGCAGTGTATAACAATTGTAATAATTAAAAACCAGTACCGAAAATAGCGTGATCTTAACTGTAAATTTGTTGCCGATGGTATTAGTTTAACCGTATGGACGCATGTAGTATTATTATCTTCTCTTTAATGATTCTGTTACATGCTGAATGCGCGGAAAAAAATTTCAAATGGATGCGTTAAATATTACTTCAAATTTTGATATTTTTAATATATCAATAAACTCAAATTAGCTTGAGCTGCTTTATAGGATGAGCCGTATCATAATGCGCTTATCCAAAATTACCTTAAAAATAATCGGAATATATCAACATCGATTTCAAAAGCGGATATAACGCTGTGAAACTAAACTTTTGTTTCCTGTTTCATTACTTATTTTTAGGATATACAGGGTGTACCAATCTTACGACAAACTTCGGTATATGGGTTATTTTAAGAGAAATCAAAAAATGTTATTAACAAAAATAGTAGATGTGCCGAAGGTCCATATTTTAAAATTATATCGAACTATACAGAGTGCTGCATAACTCCGTTACAAACCAAACATATGATTTTTGGAAACTCCTGTATATTATACCGAATTCGGATTGGTTACATTTTTTTGAAGCTTTTGATATAAGGTTTTGCCACGTTATACAGAGTCCTTCAAAAGATATGGACACGTTTATGTGAAAATCGTAGGTAAATCAACGTTCTGTAGCTTGTTGTACGTTGAAGAAAAAAAATGTATTTTGCCAAACAGAGTTTCGTAACATGATGCAATATCTCCGTATACTATTAAATTTCAATTATATTCTTTCTTATATACAGGGTAAACGGAAACTCGAACCTGTCATTTTCTTTCTTCTTTCAAATGGAACACCCTGTATTTTATAGCAAAAATAAAATCTTCGATTATGTAACTTTCATTTTTGTCAAGCATTCCCTTTACCCAAAGTTTATAAAAACACAGTTATTTTGTAATATTTATTGTAAAATATAACTACTGACCTATTATGTGAAAGCATTAAACGTTGTATGTAACAAAAATCCTAATTAATAATAAATTTTAATGAACAATTAATTCTAAACAAAACTAGCCACCAAAAGTATAATCCCTACCGTAATATTAAACTAAAATTCAAAATGTTCACCGTTAACATCAATGCAATGCTGCAGAATAGTTCAAATGATTGACTAACATTTCTCAGCATATCAACGTTAGCAGATCGAAATGCCGCACTAATTATCTCTTTCATGTCATCTCTAATATCCGGGAATTTTATAAACTTATTCCTCACAAGACCCGAAAAAAATAAATATACTTTTGTTAAACCGGGTGACCGAGCTGGCCAATCAGTTGGGCCCCCTCTTACAGCATTGCATTGATGTTAATGGTGAACACATTGAACCTTCAGCTTAATATTAGAATTATACTTTTGGTAGCTAGTTTTGTTTAGAATGAATTATTCATTAAAATTTATCATTCATTAGGATTTTTTTTACATACAACGTTTATTGCTTTCACATAATAGGTCAATAATAATATTTTACAATAAATATTTCCAGATAACTCTGTTTTTATAAGCTTTGGGTTTAGGGAATGCTTGACAAAAATTAAAGTTACATAATCGAAGATTCTATTTTGCTATAAAATACAGAGTGTTCCATTTGAAAGAAGAAAGAAAATGACAGGTTCGAGTTTCCGTTCACCCTGTATATAAGAAAGAATATAATTGAAATTTAATAGGATACGGAGATATTGCATCATGTTACGGAACTCTGTTTGGCAAAATACATTTTTTTTCTTCATCGTACAACAAGCTACAGAGCGTTGATTTACCTACGATTTTTATATAAACGTGTCCATATCTTTTGAAGGACTCTGTATAACGTGGCAAAACCTCATATCAAAAGCTTCAAAAAAATGTAACCAATCCGAATTCGGTATAATATACAGGGGTTCACATTTGAAAAATCATATGTTTGGTTTGTAACGGAGTTATGCAGCACTCTGTATAGTTCCATATAGTTTCAAAATATGGACCTTCAGCCCATCTACTATTTTTGTCAATAACATTTTTTGATATCTCTTAAAATAACCCATATACCGAAAATTGCTCTCGTATGCCCGACCGGCTGCTAAGCGGTCACCGGTAATTGTAAACACGCCCTAACAATTAAAAATATTTTTTGTGAGTACGATTGAGTTGATGTTATTTTAATTGGTGTACGATCGATTGATTTTATTATCTTTTCATTAAATAACTAAAAGAAATAAAAGTTTGGACATCTGGAACTCCTAAAAACATCCTCGCTCATTTCCCGAATCTAACCAATATTTACCACTCCTTAGTAGTTTAGTTTTTAGATTTAATGCATTTCATAGCGTAAACAAATATAGATTTTAATATCAAACATTTTCGAAATCTTGTGGTATTTTTAAAGCACTGAAAAAGTATTCTATACAAAAGAATAATTAAAATCATTTGTTTACGCTTTCAACGAATTTAAAAATAAACAATTTTTGTAGTAATCCATATCAACTAACAACTAGCAATAGTTGTGGTTTTTAGTTTTATAATTGATTATTTTTGAAATCGTCATTTTTATGTGAACAAGAATTTATCCAGTTTGAAAAGAACGTTTTCTGATTCATATAATATGTAATTTTGACAGCTGCAAAAATATTTTTGATTTTTATAAAAGAAAGCATAATATTTTGTTTACATAAAAATTAAAAGAATGTGATGAAATATAACAAGACCAAAACAATCAATTTAAATAAACTAATAAATTGGTAAGAACAAAAAAAATGTAAGTAAGTACAAATTGTTATATTCACTTCACATTATTAATATAATTTTTAATTAGTTTTAGGAGATAATGATCATTCTTCACACAAAAAACAACAGACAGATATATAGTGATTAATTATGGACTTTTATACTTACTACAAAGTGTTTATAACTTTATGAGGTATTTCCGGTGTTTGATGAAAGAGAGGTAAATAGCCTACAAACAAGTAAAAATATTCTCAATAGTCTGTGCTAGAGAGTGCAAAACACATTGGTAATAACAAATAGTTTTATTTAGGATCACTGAATAAAATTATTATCAATGCCAAAGCACTTATATTGAAAGCGAGCGAGCAAGCACCCCGTAATAAGATTCATAATCCCCTGATAAAGAGGACTGATGGATAATTGTACATTGTACAATGTAGATACATTGTACATTGTACACGGAAGTAGTTTCTGGGAAAGGATGAAAGTCTATGTCGACATCAATAATTTGATAAAAAAATATAAGGTTTCAATCGTGACGATACCTTCTTCAGTTGCTTAAATACAGAAATAGAAGTATTTAAGTATTAAGATATATCTTATTGTTTCAAGAGGCTAGTAGGTTTTTTATGCATATTATTAGGAGTGCGTGGCTCACCTATTAACGCTTCTATTTTGTAAAATAGATTAACTTTACATCTTTATCTCTGAATCAGACAAATGTATCAATATTTTAATATACAGAGTTCGGCAAAAGTCTGGGACCGGACAAATATCGAAGAAAATATAAATTTTTTGGAAAATCTTTTTATACCACAAATTTAACTCCAACTAAAACTATAATTTGAAAATATTTTGAAATATACAGGGTGTTCCAATAAAGTGTGGCGTATCAAAGTTATATTTTTTTTTCTTATGGAACACCCTTTATTTTATTGTATTTTCTGATTGCCCCTAAAAAATATGATACTCCTTCATAATGGTTCCCTATACCTAAATACAGAGGGTTCCGAGTTATGCTGACTTTTATAAAAATGTGAACATTTCGAAAAAAATTAATAACTCATTGATATAGCAAATTCTACCAAATTTTCTCTCACATCTCAATAGTTAAACATTCGTTGAATGTATTCCATGATTGAGTACTGAATATCTATTCACAGGGTGTTCGGAATTTTCAGTTTTATTATTAGATCATTCAATGTGTAATATCGGGCTTATTTTAAATGCAACACCCTATATTTTGATAATTCATCATGTCCAAAAAAATGACTCCTTTCAAATGGTATGAGGGTGTCCCATACCTAGATATTATACTTTTCGTGCAATTTATCATTTTCTTACATTGAATGCTAAATCGATTTTAAAACATCTGCAATTCTCTCTAAATTTCAAACTAATGATCTTGGCATAGTTGTTGTAAGAAACTAAATAGATCACGTTTCAAGCTTCCAGAAAATATAGGGTTCTGCTATCCTATACCGGGTGGTTTAAAAGATATAGCCACTCTCACAGAATAATCACTTAGACATTTTATGAAATAACAAAAAACAAAAAGTTTATTTAGTTTTTTGTTGTTAGTTCCGTTTTTATTCATGTTGTATTTTAATGTTCTAAATAATAATAATTGAACCAATCTTCAACATAACACTCGTATTGGGTGGAAACTTTTTTGTTTTTTTCTATTTCATTAAATGTCTTTAAGTGGATAGTGATTTTTCTGTGAGAGTGGCTATCTTTTAAACCACTTGGTATATAGGATAGCAGAACCCTGGAGGCTTAAAACGTGATCTATTTAGTTTATACAACAACTAAGCCAAGAAGTTTGAAATTTAGAGAGAATTGCAGATGTTTTAAAATCAATCTAGCATTAAATTTAAGAAAATTGTAAATTTCACGAAAAGTATGATACCTAGGTATAGGACACCTTCGTACCATTCCAAAGAGTACATTTTTTTGAATATGATGAATTATTAAAATACAGGGTATTTAATTTGAAATAAGCATGATACTGCATATTGAATGATCTATTAATGAAACTGAAAATTTTTAACACCTTGTAAAGAGATATTTAGTACTCAATCGTGGAATACATTCAACGAATGCCCAACTATTGAGATGTAAGAGAATATTTGCTACAATTTGTTATATCAATGAGTTATTAATTTTTTTCGCAATGTTCACATTTTAAAAAACTTCAGTATAACTCGGAACCCTCTGTATAGGGAACCATTATGAAAGAGTATTATATTTATTAGGGGCAATCAGAAAATACAATAGAATATAGGGTGTTCCATAAGAAAAAAAGTAACTTTGACACGACACACTTTATTGGAACACCCTGTATATTTCAAAATATTTCCAAATTATTCTCAACTTTGAAACAAAAATAAGGCAAGTTCTGAGTTCGAAAATATTTGCTATAAAGGTATAAGTGCTTTGTACTTTCTCCACTTCAACTCCATGCTACTCATTAAAATGTAGAAATTTTTGATTTTTCATACTGTCTGGATAAATAACATTCAAATGTTGTTTTTTCTGTTTAGGAATGATTATCATTTTTCATGTTTTTCCATTTGATTTGTTAGAGAAAAAAATTATGGGTGATATTAAATAAATGAAAATATACTTGACGAATGTTTTTTAAAAACTTTCCAAAAAAATGTCAGGCAATTTTCAAAATATGCATCTATTTAAATAATTATTCTTAAAATTAAAATTATTTACATTGTTTAAATGCTCGCTATACAGGGTGATTGATTAGAGTGATGAAGCTCAGTGTAGGTCTGTTGGTAATAAACATTGTAGGCACAAACTTCATATTTTAAAATTAGTCACAGGGTGTTCTATAACTCAGTGCCAGATCCAAGTTATGTTTTTTATTAAAATGAACTTCATTGCTGAAATCTGCTTCAATTCCCAATGACTAAAATATACTGAGTATTTTATTATAGTTCCATTATCTGCATGTGAAACGACCTCTTCGCCTGGATTTTATTCATTTCAGAGCAATTTTGGCATTAAATCAACTGGGAAAACATGAGCAAACCATTATTTGAAGTAATAAATATAAATATACAAATAAAAGTTGAAATCCAATACTATTTTCAATTACAGATCGAATTTTGAGGTGAACTAACAGTTTTCCAATACAATTTTTTTAAAAATTTGTACATACATCTTTGAACTAAATTTCTGAACATATGGATTGGCTTTTATATGAATATTTTTAGAAACCAATACCATTCCAAAATCTACAATGTGATTTCTGATTTAACAGACAGCAAATATTTGGTACTTCCTTCTGGCGAATTGCACATCAAAGATGTTGGACCTGAAGACGGATACAAGTCATATCAATGTAGGACGAAGCATAGACTTACCGGAGAAACTCGACTTAGCGCTACCAAGGGCAGACTAGTTATTACTGGTGAGTGTTGTTTGTGATGTTATTAGAAAAAAGAGTTCAAACATGCTAATATGGTACAAATTTTATAATATATAGGGCGGTTTTGTTATAAGTACTTTTATTAACAAGAATGATTTTATGTTATTCGTTTTGTCGATATAAAAAAAATCAAATTTACAGGTCGTTAGTATCCTTTCTAATGAAACACTCGGTATATAAAGTAGCCTGACTATTGAAAGAAATATTCGTTTAAATTATTTTTAGAATTAACGTACTTCAAAAACGATCCAAACCTTTTTCTCTTAAAATTCGATTCCAATGAAATGAACAAAGTTAACAGTAAGTTCTGATTGGCGTGGATACATAAATTTGTAGTTTCTGTATAAAGGGTGATTCATTAAGAATGTCCAATCTCTGAACTGTAGATTCTAGACCTCAAAATATGATGATTCTGAGAATCATCACATTTTGAGGTCGAGAATCTACAGTTCAGAGATTGGACATTTTTGATGAATCACCCTGTATATCTATTAATAAAAAAACAAAGGGTACGTCCAGGAATGTGCGTTATCTAATTGGTTTATGGTTTAATTTATACTTTATCTAATGTACAAGAAGAAAGGAGTATGAACTTTGACTTGTCCTATAAGTTAAACTATCTCAAAAGCATACATGGCAGGTTTACATAGTAAATTACAGCAGTATACCGGTTCTTGTGTAACTTTATCATGAATAAAAAATGATAATAGTTTTTACGTATTTTTAGGCCTTATCAGTTATTTATTTAACGGTTTAAATTTTGTTTCTGTTTTCTAGAATTTCATAATTATATTACCAGCATATTTTCCCATACATTGATGTGGCATTAAATTAATTCCGAGATTAATTCAGAATAAAAAACTGCAAATGTCCAAAACCCAACGGGTGGCTACTTTCTTATTAACTTTTCAACAGAACTAAATTTCTATGTAATGAGTATTTTTTTTAGAACTGATGAGTCCTAGCTATGCATACCAACGTTTTAAAAACGCATAACTTTTACTTCTTGCGAAATAGGTATGATGCTTTAAGTATAAATCAAGTGGTACCTACCTTTTCTCCAATCATTTAAATAAATAATAAATAGAAGGGCAATGAACACACGTCTACCTGTTTTGGTAAAGGGGACGAATAATTTTTCTCCCTCTTTCATATTATCCTTTTCGTACTAGTGTTAACTATGAGTTATCGTAGAGAGCGTGAATAGAATAATTTTTAATTAGTTCTTTATTGGTGTAAAAAGTTTTAATTTAATTTGGCGCCAATAAAAGGGATATAAAAAGCAGTAAGGTTTCTTAAAAAAGATATTATTTTGTTGAACAGACACGTGGTTTTTTAAACATCCTCTTCGTGTTTCACAATACTTATGGTCTAAATTATAAAAGCAGCTGGTAGTAAGAAAAAGATTGCGTTCTATTTTCACAAAACATTTTGTAAACATCAAGAATATCTGACATCCAATTATTGAAAAAATGCTAATGAAAAAACGGAAATATTCCAATAAATTCACACTGACGGTGTCTAATCAACCACGACATATGTTTTTTAACTTACGATTAATGCCACGGATTCGTTATACCGTAAAATCACGTTTTTTTTCGAATCTATTGGTTCTAAGAAAAAAACTTCAAGACAAAAATTTTTTTTTAAAGATAACTTTCTTCTCTTTCTTTCTCTTATCCTTATGCCTTCTCAGGAGTCGGATTGGAGTTCTTCCTGAACCCATGTTTTCCATTCTTTTCTGTCCCTGGCTAATGCCTTCATCTCTCCTAATGACTTTCCTTTGTTCTTTCCAATTTCTTCAATCTGGCCTATCCATTTCCTCCTGGGTCTTCCTCTTTGTCTTTTTCTTGATCTTCCCATTTCCATTACTTTTCTCCCTTTTCTATCTTGCTTCATTCTTACTAGGTGGCCAAACCAGTTCAATTGTTTCATTTAATATTTGATAATATTGGGTCTTGATTTGTTATGGTTCTGATTTCTTCGTTCCTAACTTTGTCCCATTTCGTTTTTCCTGCTATTCTCCTTAAATATTTCATTTCCATTGCATTTATTTTTGTTTCATGCTTTTTCTGCAGTACCCAGTTCTCACTGGCATAAGTTATAGTTGGTATTGTAATTTTGTTGTATATTTCCATCTTTGTATTTATATCAATATATTTTTATGGCTTAGTAATGTATTAAGTTCTGCGTCTATTTTTCCATCTTCTGTTAAAATACTTATTAGGTATTTGTAGGTTGTTACTCTTTCTAATTCCTCGTACTTATTCCCCTGTTTTTCATTTACTATCATTACTTTGGTTTTTTCTGTATTTATTGTCATTTTCATCTTTTCTATTTCTCTTTCCAGTAAGTTAATTAGTTTCTGCATTTTATTTCTCGATTTTGATATGAGTACGATATCGTCTGCTTATAGCAGGTTACTTAGTCTGACCATGTTCCTGTACCCTATTATCGTGTCCAGATTTAAAGATAACAAATATTTTAAATAAAATTTTTATTTCACCAAATTCAACAAGACAAAAAAAATTTGAAGATAACAAACATTTCAGATAAAATTTTTATTTCATCAAACTCAAACTAGAAAAAAGTTTTATACTAAATAAAGTAAGGGTTGATAATTTCACCCCCTTATTAGGTAACAAGTGGAACCACACCGATGGTTAGTCATCACGTGTGCACGAAAACTGAAAAATTTTCTCTCGGTCTGTAACATCTTAACCTCGAGCTAAAATCTAATACTTTTTCCCTTTTATAATAAATAAATATTTTTCTATTGGTGAACCCTTTTACCTATTTAAAGCACGCCTCAGCGTGTTTAAATCGAACTTTAAAAAACGCGCGTGTTTTAAAGTTACCGTGGCAACATGAACAACTCGAGAAACGTCTAAATCTATGGTCTAAATACTCTAAATCATGTCTAAATGACAATTTTTTTAATTATTGATCTGACAGGAGTAGTTGTAACGTCAAAACTTTTATTCGAACAATATTTAACAATGTCAAATTCATAAAATAAAATGGAAAGTGCCGTTGGTATTGTTTGAAATATTAATATTTCGATTTTTCAGATCTTAGGAAATGGTATTTTTTAAATTAATACTATTGACATTCACAGAACTCAATAAGGTTGAACTTCCATCAAAATACAAATTAGTTTATTTTTTCTCATTTCCATGACAACGCAAGGTATACATCATATACATACATCACGAATTCAACCATCTTATTTCCATCTATGATTTCCATTTCTTGTTGTTGTAGTAATTATAGACCAGTATTTCTAATTTCAAAGTGCACCAATAAAAAAAAATAGCGTAAAGTATTCGTGGATAACTGGTCTTCAAAACACTTGCAAACAAACAAACTAAGAGGATTACTGTCAAGGTTTGAATACATGAGAGACATCTTGGATGTACACCACTTGAAAATGTTGTAC